>VYXD01001989.1:207535-232722 GCA_013397195.1 Hylia prasina | reverse complement strand
TTTTGAGATTGGCTTTCTCCCTCCTGTTCCTCCCAATCCAGCATATGAAACCAGCATGTAAAACCCCAATAGGCACAGTGAAGCATTAAGGTCCTGGAGTAAACAAGAGCTTTGTATCAGGCACGCTTGCCTGGGTTTTCATTTGCTCTCTTTTCTGCTGTTTTCAGTTTTGGATGTAGTCATTATCTTTTGAAAGACACAGTCACATCTGTGCTCTTTGAACCTTAGGTTCCTTCATTACCCTTAAGTTCCTTCCAAAATGTTCCTTCTTGTATATTCCCACGGGTAATTAGCTTGTTTTCTTACAAGAGGTACACTTACTCAATGGGAAGATTCTCCTGCCCCATGTTGAACTCAAAACAAAACTAAACACTGAACTAGTAAATTACTCTTTATTTTTCAAGCATGGGGAATTTTTCTAAAATTTCCACCCTATGAAACACTCAACAGCTCCATGAGCAGTGCTGTGAGCCTCCTGGAGGCAGGATATCAGTGACAAAGACTTCCCACTGCTGACTTGGAAGCTATCCCAGGGGCTTGTAAATTAAATTATCCTAACATGCATTTACCAGCCTTCCCCCATGCTGTAAATACAGGTTGATTTGTGCAAGTCTTATCAAAGGAAATCACACCTTAAGAAAATTTCCTTAACATGGCAAGTTCAGAGGATTCTATGATGCCTTCCACCCGAATACTAAGCCACACAACCATACAACTATCCAACAAGGGACATATTTTAAAAATATACATTACTCAGGCAACTTGTGTTTCCTGTGTGCTTCCCCAGTCAGAAAAGTGTCACTGTTTGAATCAATTACAAAATTTTTTCTACTACTCATTCTTTTATAACTATCTTTAATTCCAAATTACATTTTAAAATTCTGGGCTTGTTGTTTAATTATTTTTTTATTACAAGAAGAAAACCCAACTCTCTGTCTTCCTAATGTTTGACTTCTGAATGCATTTTGTATCCCTTCCCATTCAGCAATATCCTTTTATTGTATCTAGGATCTCCAGGAGAACCATAACTTTCACTATGATTCTGGGATCACTTTGCTCTAACATCTAGAAACTCCTCTTTTAATAACAGCTAAAGAAACACCTATAAAGCAATACCTTTGGTCCAGAGATCATGGAGCATTCCAGTGCCTCTGCAAGCAGAATCCTTCATCCACAGCTTGGGGCAGGTATCTCTGAAAGAGGGTGCAGTGGCTGCCTAATGACACAGAGTCCCGCTACACAAACCATAGGACACAAACGTGTTCTCCCTGCAAGTGAAACTGCGGGGGAAATTCGGAGGGGAAGAACGTCATCAAACCAGAATTACACATTTGTTTGGATTAGCTGTGGTGTTTGAGTTCCACCTAAAGGACAGGTCAGGTGTACTTATTTTTCCACACTTTAAGCCACACCTGGCCACAGAGTTGGCAAGTTGGTGGAACCACTTGTGCATGACAGGTACGATAGGTGACGTCTGTCCTCCTTTCCCAGCTCTTGCACTTGCATCAAGGCTGGCAAAGTGAACTTGTCTGCTGGGAAGTAGCAATTGCTGGGTTCACATCTCACCAAATCACAGCAGCCTGTTTGGCTTTGCAGTGATATAGAAAGGGAGCACACCCCTGTTCCCACACAGGTCACAATTTAGAGGTGACGGCTGATTCACAGGACAGTCAGTCACTGGAGACTCTTCAAGAGTCATTGTACAGAAGAGGAAATGTAAATGCCCATTCCCAGGCTGCCCTTCTTCCAAGTCTCCTGTTTCTCCACAGGACACTTTGCCTGGAAATGGTATCATGGCTACACAATGCAGTACAGGCATAACTGAGAATAGCAGTTTGCAGGGCACTTCTGGTGTCAAGGTGTGTGCTGTATACAGAAAGATGAATCTTTATTTGATTCCTAATTATACAAACACAGCTAACTAGGATTAGCCATCAGGCAATATATCCTACACTTAGTCCTCAGGTATTAAATTCTTTATTTTCAGTAGGAGTCTTTCAAAATCAGCTGGGCATGTGACACAAGCCTCATACTGCTTTTCAAACAGAAGGATCAGGCTGATCAGGTGCTGCTTTTCTTGCAATAAATTAATTTCAATTATTAAATGAAGATGTGATATTCAGTAGCTCAGTTAAATGAGCCAAGCCTCTGTTCTAGTGCAGAAATCACTCTGGGGACAGATACTGATTTTCTCACAGTGCTTCTTATGGCCCTTGAACTTTACAAAGGCAAAGGAAAAGATTCTGCCTTTTGGTTTCGGTTTCTCCCTTCAACCACCAGAACAGAGCTGTGAAGAAAGGAACAGATCCCCATATTCACTGGTGTAAATTTGGACCAGCCTCCTTACAATGCATATGATCAGACAACACCCTGGAGATCCACTTTGGTCCTTCCACCCAGGTTCCGATTATAAACATCCTGCTCCAGGAATTCAGGAAATGATTATGCTGATGCCACCATAGGATAGGCTCTGGCTATAGCCTGGTCAGCTTGCTCTGGGAAGTAAGGGATGTGTGTGAAGCTGCTCTGATAGCAGCTGTGGCTCAAATGCAACAGAGAGCAGCTGTGGAGTCACTTCACTAATAGCAATTATGTTTTTATGAAGGTGTGCTCCTACTTGTTTATAGGAGCATTACAAATGCTTGTAACTGTGCAAATCATTATCAGATAAAGAAAAAAGGCTGAAGCATTCAATCAAAAGGATTACTACAATACTGGGGAATGCCTTATTTCTTTCGCCAGTGTTCCTGTCTCAGAGGCAGCAAAATACTCCAGTATGGATCTTGCTTGATAACAGAAATGTTCATCCTTTCCTCTCTCCTCGGTGTCTGTCCTCCACCGTGTGCAAAAAGTTCAGATCACAGAAAATCCACCTTCCTATCACAAATACGTTTGTGCTACTTATAGCAAGTACTCTCTGTGCAAAAGAAGCTTCCTCTTTTAAGCTGAAATTCCCCTTTCAAGGCACATTTAATTCTCTCACAAGTGTCAGTGTTATTCACAGTGTCCCTGAGCTGCTGTGTAGCCCCAACCTTCACAAAAACCTTTGCTTGGATTTTGCCTGAAGGAAATAACCCTTTTTGAAGAAGTCTAAGTTCTTACAGCTGGCAAATGCTATTCACTTTTCTTTGCTTAAACAGGCCTTCAAATATAAAATACAGTTTTTTGGCAAAGACTGAAGTTACTACAATGAGATGAAAAATAGCAGCCTGTCCTTCCTCAGTTATCCACTGCTGAAAGTCACCAAGTTAATTTAAGAACTGATGACACAGTAAAAACACATCTGAATGGATTGTTATGCAATAACAGTGATATCAGTACTGATTCCATAATTTTTATGGGAAATTGAAGAAATTTAAGTCCATATCTATGCCACAGCTGCCCTTCTTACCATATTCCCCTTGACTTTTCTACATGACTGAGTAAAGAAGTTGTGATTATGTGTTTGACTATTTATATGTATAATTCTTTGATAAATTGATAACTTCATTTGCTTGTACTGCCAATTTATCTACATGCAATTTGATTTCTCCTGTAACCTCATTTTGATTCTGCCAGCTTAGTAAAACTTTTTTAATTTTATCATCCATTTAGATTTGTTTCAAGTTGGCTTATGAGCATGCAGTGAGCCTCATAAAAGCTCAGCTTAATGAGCGCAATTGTTCTTGCCAGCTGTAGATCAAACAATATTCACACCTGAGTCTCTTTTGTCTGAATCACATTTTATACACAGCACTCAAAAAGGGGCTGCCTGGGGAGAAAAAAAAAATCCATCCTGTATCCTTTGCCTATTAAATATCTGTATCTATTGACTATTATTAGAAATGAATTCCAAATCAGTTTCTGTATGCGCATTTTTCTTTGCCCAGGACAAACTACTCAACAGCTCTGATTAAAAATAGAGAAGTAGGCTGTTAGGAGTGAAGAAGGGAAGTTTTTTCTCCAGTCTTTAGCAATCAGAGAACTATAATTTACTTTTAACAGTTTCCTGTGAATGCAGCCAAAAGAATAATTTCTTCAACTAGATTGATTGAAGACTAATTGGACCTAATTTAAGTGTTTCCCAAACATATTCAGCAAAAATCTAAAACCTAGAAGCATTTACAGGCTTGAGATTTTTTCCTTGCATGCAACTTAGTCTTGCAGTTGAGAAAAACAAGAGAAGTGCATAGGATTTTCAGAGATGATGGAGTATCTTCCTCCCACTCTAAGATGTCACCAAAAGTAATGATGGATGAGATCTAAATATTGCACTGGAAGAAATCAAATTGGAAATGTTAAATATTCTTTGTCTTTCTGCCTACAGAGTCGCACCATTAATACTGAATGTCATACAAATTTATTGAGGTCAGTTTTCATCTGAATCAAATACGTCACCAGCCACGCTGGTTGCAGTTGGATTAGAAGGTAGTGCTCTTTGTATGAGCCTGGGTAACTTTTGATGAGATGGGATGTGGTTCCTAGTTAATTATGAAAGTTTTGCTGTGCATTTATAGGTTAGCTTTACCTACACTTTTATTAATAATAATATGTATTTAATGGGTATAGCTGTGTTGGCAATGTATTGCTTGTGATGCTCTCTTAAAAACTCATTGGGTGACATCTGAAATAGGAAACCAATGTGTCTAAGTCAGAAGAGAATCTAAAAAGTTTGAAGCAAGACAGAGAGAGCATGTAGTCAAGGAAAGAGAAACTAGATCAGGCTTTAATTGAAACACATAAAAATTACATGAGAAGATCATAGAGAGGCAGGGATTTTGCAGAATAGAATTAGGAGTTAGCAGCTGATAAGAAGGTTTTTAAGAAGAAGTCGGCGAGAGCACTCTAAAAGTCTTAGGAGGAAAAACATATACATCATGGTAGATCATAAATAAAACGTAAGCAATTATTCAGAAAGACAGACTGAACTTGAAAGCCCAGGCTTAAGAGTGAATTTTCATCACAATTTCATCCACTTCTTTGTCTGTTGCTAAAAGAAAGACCTTGAAATTGATATTGAAGAAATAACAAAGATAACAAAGAAAGGATTGAAAATAGATCTACAAGTTGGCATATATAGAAAGAGAAAACATTTTCTTTGCTGAAACTTGGTCACACAAAACATTGTGTGTATGACTAATACAGCACAACACTAAAAGCTGACAGGTATTTAGAAAGATGATTCCTTGTAACCTAGATTCCAGCTCTGAAAAGGTTTCCTTTGGAGATATGTAGCAGCAAGGACGAGGTGCTATGGTGCACACAGACCTTCACTGAAATTTACAATTGTGCATCAGGGCTGCAGGTTAAAAAGGTTTGACAATCTGGAGCTGTTTGTGATATCACAATATACTTATATTATGATAGGATTGTAGGTGCCAAAGTTTGATTGAAGCATATGGGGATACATGGGGACATAAGCCTGCCACCCACAGCACGGGTGTGAATGCTGTGAGCAGCCCAGACACGCTCAGCAGACACCACAAGTTGTCAGAGGGCCACAGTGAGGATGCCTGAAGTCTTAATTTTTGTGCACAAGGGTACTACTTACCAGTTAATGCTAGAAAGATTTTACTTATGGCAGGCAGAGTGGGAAAAGCATGAGATAAAATGATCAAAGGCAAGCATATCTGGTGTAATGAACCATGTGAGGGTTTGGAGGGTTTTTTTATTAGAAAGCTGGCATTGGGTTGTACTGGGAAGGAGGTAAAGGACATCCTGAAGGAAGGGGTCTTAGTGCGCTAGGAAATGGTGTGGCCTGAAAGTAAGTGCTGCACTCCTTGGGAGCCCCAGAAAGCTTCCAGAGGAACTGTGTGATCCAGTGCCTAAGGCTGAAGTAGCCACCAGGAAGGCAGGTGAAAAATCATGAGGAACCCAAAACTGTGGTGATGGCATCAGTGGCAAAGAGAACCACCCATTTTACAGTGACAGGACCCCTTTAGCCATATGTAGCAACTGAGTTTTCTGTTAAAGAAATAAGGAATGGCAAAATATTCTTCTTTATCTCCAGAGTATTAAATGCTAATGAAGAAATGATGCCTGAGTGATTAAAAAGCAAGATGATTTCCATACAAAGGTGTGTTGCAGTAAACAACAGGTAAGCACCCAAGGTATTGTTAGGAGGTATCTTGACTCTGGAGATAGGATTAGGAAATTGTTTTGGCAAAGTTCCCCTAAAGTCTCTGGGTACCACCAAGGCCAAAACCTCTGCTAAGTGGCTGGAGCACAAAAAAAGATTGAGAAACCAAGCTGTCTTGTTCCTGCTCCCACAGTCACAGCTCATTCAGAAATGAAAGGCAAGGAATATCACCAAAATGGGTTGTACTGGACAAATCTTAAAATCTAGGGTAAGTGGTGATGCATTTTTTGCCATGAATTGAGGAGGCACATTTTGTAGACAGAGAAATATCTTTTATTAATCCAAATATTGGCAGAAAAAAACAGGAAGATCTTCAAAAGGCTTTAAAAATGCCTTTTAGCCTGCTTTCTTTTTCCTGTTGTTCGAGTTGTTCTAGTAGGAAACATGATCTCTCTACAAATCTTGCTTCATTTAGACTATCCTGGCTACACCAAGATGACTATTTTAATTAAGGCTTTGAATGCCCACATCCAGAAAACAAGGAATGCTAAACATAGTTCATGGGGAGAATGCAAATGGAAATTTTGGCAATTAGCACACTGAAGACGGAGTCACCTACATGAGTCTATGGAAGAAGCCTGCAGAAATATGTCTTCAATCTGACCACTTTCTAGGACATGGCTTTCTCATTCTATGCTAATAGGTACCTGATTTCCCTCAGGATTCCCAGTCTAAAGGCTTGTTCTGCTAATAGGCACCTTCATCACCTCCTCTAAAAAGAAGGATGCACCACTCTGTCACAAGGAAACAAGCAAATCCCTTTTCCCTTCTTTAGGAGGCTTGGGTTCATCAGGAGATTCTGACTTACTTTTTCACACTGCAGGACTACTTTGTGTACCAGGCTAAAGGCAGTCCTGCAGTAGGACCAAATCCCTTCTGAACCAGCTCCACTTTGCACAGAAAAGTAACGAAATCTCTTGGTCAGAAAAGGAGCATAATGACCTCCATTTACCAGTGCTTCAAGTGGGATATGGGAGCTCTGGATGCATGTTGATGTCCCCAGGACTGAATTAAGAGCTTTTGTATTAAGTATTATTATGCCAAATGCACAGGCAGTGGTTGGGGCTGCAAAAAGAAGACAAGAAATGATCTCGTCTTTGAGACTGCATCATGCAAAGCAATATTCCCCCTTTTCTAATTCACAGGTTCAGGAGAGGTTGAGAATTGCCATTTACCAGGGAATAGCTGTCTACAGTGCTATTCCATAATGTGAGAGTTGGAAGCACACCAGCAGCTGACAGGCAGGACTGGGAATTGGCCTGCACCCTCCTTACCTCTGAATGAGAACTCCAACCACTAAGCAACTGTAAAAATAGTCCCAATCCAATTGGCAGAGAAAGACATCATTCCTCTAACCATATTTCCAAAGGAATAAGCACCTGCAATCCAATTTTGTGCAGAGACTCATTCAATACATATGTTCTGAGACAACCAACTATGTCAAGTCCATCAAACAAGACAACGAGAGGAAAGGCTTGGACTGGCTCTTAGTAGGGCCTGAATCAGTAAACTGTCTCTAAGCATCTCATGTTCTGTCACCTGGAAACCTGAAATCCTGGAGGCCTAAAGAATTTAGACTAAATAACAGCTGAAAAGGGGCTTTTATCTTTGTCAGCCTGTGTTTGGATGCCTTAAATCCAGCCCAGGAACCATCCTAAGTGCTGTGAGATTTCAGTGGATTTGTCCTAACTGGACAGACTTTTTCTCTCCTTTTATGGCCAGGGTCAGCTCCTGCCCTGCTTTTTGTTATGTCTTTGATCACTGGTGAGTACCCATGTCTGCTGAAAATTATATCCCACGCCTTCTCAACCCATAGCATGGAAAAAGACTTCTGAGATTAAAGGAAATCTCATACAAGGTACCTACTACAGTTCCTAGGAGCCATGGCCAGCAGTGCCTGGGAAAACCCTCTACCTTTCAGAAAAGACTCAGATTTAAAATTCTGCTGGTCCCAGGGCCCATTTTGGCAAGTCCTAACAGTTGTCCAGGAATGAGAACTCTCAGGCACACCCTGCTTAGCTTTGATTGAGAGAAAGGAGTTGCTGTTATGAGGCAGGGGAACTACAGGGGAACCACACTTAAACTTCAGTCTCTAAGTTTATTTAATGGACTGGATCTTACAGGATGTTCTAGTTAAACTGGCAGCAAAGTTTATTTAATATATAATGCCTGCATTTTGAGTGATGGAGATTAAAGCATCCAGTGCATTTGGAGAGGATTTCATTCTCATGGCATCTGGTTTCACAACTTGTTTAAACAAAATGTGATTCTTTGATGTGGAAGTGATGCTAACATGCAAGGGAATAAAAGACATGAAATTTAAATACAGGGAATGAGTTTACAAATACTTAACCCTGTATATATGCTGATGACTGAAGTGCTCTTGTCCCATGCATCCTATATATTTATTCACTCTTTTTATATCTTATGCCAGCTGGAAGAACTATGACATTTGAGACCACAGCAGAGAGAATATCCTTTTCAATTCAAGTCCTCCCTAAGCATAAGACAATCTGGCAGCCCTCCTAATAAAAAATAAAAAAACTGGCTGAAAATTGAAGAAAATTACTGCAGCCTCCTCTGCAGTGCAAGTCCTCTGTGTAGAAATATTATCAAAAGAGAAATATAAGATTTTACTCTTAAATGTTTTTGAGGTTTTTTTATACATACCTTAAAATAAATTAAACTCATTGCTGAAAAATTGAAATAATCACATAAGTTGACAGCTTATAATCTCTCAATCACTTTTGTGCATTTTTTAAAAATAAATACTGAGAATGACTTGTTTCTGTGCAGCCATTGCTTGGAGACAGCAGTAAAACAATAAACTCCTCTGGACAAAGCTTATATATTTAAAGCTGTCTTTCCATATTCTCCTGTTGAATGCTCTGCTAATGCTGGTTTTACTTGCTTAACTAACTTTCTTATTAATTTACCTGCAAAAAATTCTTTTGCCAGGGGGGACCTTCCTTTGGCTAGGGTGAATAAAGTGACTTAATTCTCCTGACCCTTTGCTGCTAATAGGACCAAAAATGATTGAAAAATCATTGAGAGTACAAAATATTGGCAGGTGCAATGGGAGTATCAATGAAGTCAGAGAAAATACTGGTGAATTAGATCATCAATGAAACTGAAGAGCCAGAGGAAACTAAACAGTGAGAGGAACTGACAGCATCATCATTCACCTCTTATCCTATGAGGGATTTGATAAAAGAGCTGTGCACTAATCTCCTTATCTTGAAACTTTCCTATTTTGACACCCTTAAATCATGGCTTTAAAAGAGGTTGACAACATGCAAAGTGCTACCAGAAGAGTTCAGTTTACAGGGTTTGACATGGGGCTAAATTGAAGATAATCCCCTGAAGTGAAAGTGGACAGAAAAAGGAGAGGAAACAGCATATTTCAGAGATGTACGCTGTGACGTCCCTCAATACATCTGAGCAGTTGAAGAGGAAGGAGGATCCCATCCCTAAGGGTAAGCAGCACAGGAAGTTTCCTCTTGGACCAACAAGATGCAGATTACTGCTGTTCTGGGGCTAGTCCAAAGCAGATGTCAGCTCAAGGCTCTGCAAACTTGCCTACTGGTGAGTAATATTTGTAACCTTTAGAAACCATGGCTAAGCGTGTCAGCACGACAACTTGCACACATCCAAATATGTAGAAATTGCTGTCTTAAATCATGTTGCATTGCAAGGGTTGGAAACTGTGTTTGTAGTGTATTAGCTTGCCAAAATGTGAAAGAGAGAGTTTTAAGCCCTTTTGAATGGAACAAGGGCAATTAGGTTAAATAACGGAAAATTGCATAAGTTGCTCAATAAACAACAATTCTGATAAGCCTAGCAGCTGCCTCAAAGAGGCTGGAAGAAGGTTATGTTTGTTATACTGCCATTATCATGTGTTCTTAAGTCTCAGACAGGTAATTTCACAATCTGAATCCCACTTGTGCTCATATAAAGTGTACTTGTTGACTTCGTACTGTATGTTAAAAATATATTAATTCACTTTATTGCCGTTGTCATTTAATTTGAGATCTATCTTGCTTTATTTTATTTAGCTTAATGGGTAATATTGGGTTTAGGCTTCTTAGTTTATTAATACATAATCACCCTTGTAAAAGGCTCTCAGGCACAGGGTTTTTCCCTTTCAGTAAGGTTATAAAAGTTATAGTAATTCTGCTGGTAAATATTTATCCCTGTATCTTGATGTGTTCCTGTCTTCTTCACAGTACATTATATACCTCTGTGTAAGACGCTTATCCTAGGTTTTAGGACTCTTATATTAGATGCCTACATATACCTGTGTGTCAGTGAGTACTATATTAACAGGGTATGAGTAAACATTTTTTAAAAACCCAGCTATTTCTAATTAAATATAACTTCAGAAGGTTTAATGGACTGTTTGTGCAATTATGGTTTCCTAAAAATGTATTTAGTCTACACTGCAGTTCTCACTGCATTTTGTCATCTGTCATCATTAAGCTCTACTTTTTTTACTACTGTAACTTCTAGAACTTGAAGTACTTCACCTTGAATTTGCATTATGTATAACAGCCAATGGATCCTGAAATATTCTTCAAGGTGATTTAATGTGCTTCTGGTACCTCATCACAGATCTGTCAAACACAAGTGAAAATCTGTGGAGTTTACTAGCAATGCTGTAGATATTTAGTCCACCAGAATATGCAAAAAAATGATTATGTAATTGACAAAGATGTTTTTTATACATTCTAGATTTACATTTTTATTGCTAAGGCAGGCTCTTTAAAACTCAGAAATTCTTGCATATATTATAATGCTCCACCTGCCTTGCCCAGTGCATTTATTCATGTAGGCCTGAAGGAATCAATTTACCAAAACCAGTATTGTGCAAGAATGGCATCGTCAGAACCTCACTAATTGAGGCAGAAGTATCTGCTTATGTGTAGTACCATTCAAACACCTCCTTCAATGCACTAATTCTGTTACTTACTATTTTTATCCTACAAAAATTTGGGAGCAGCATTGGAGTACCTCACTATGCTGCCATACTAACACTTGAAATAAGATATTTTATCAAGGGTTTTGTTTTTATGAAGCATAAAGGCTGGATTCCAGTCTTGTGAGAAAAAAAACCTGAAGAAATGGTACAGCCTTAATAAAAAGACATTTTAATTTCATTGACATTATCAATTACATTGACCTGCTGAGATGTTAATGATGTGAATGTTAACACCTCTGGTTATGATGTGATTAAGACAGATATAGAGGAAAAAAGAGTTTCAGAGGTAGGACTGTACAGTGAAGATACAATTACCTTGTTTTAGGTCTATAGCTCATAGAGCCATGAATTATTTAGGTGGGAAGGGACCTCTGGGGGTCATGTGGGGAACCTCCCTGCTCAAATTAAGTATAATTAAATCAGGTTGCTCTGGACCATTTCTAGTTGAGTTTTGAACACCTCTTGGGAAGGAGATCCTGTAACCTATCTGGGCAAACTCTTCCAGTAGCTGACCACTCTCAAGGTAATCTCAAGATCTGACCAAATCACACCAAAACCAGGTGGTCTATAATTGAAATTTTTCATGTTCTAACTTGTGTCTTTTGCCTCTCACGTTATTGCTGCGTAGCTGCAGCAAGAGATGAACTAGAAGTGAAGATTCCTGAATGCCTGTAGACCAGTGTCCCACCTAACACTGGAAAATACAACGAGGTAGCAGGGTGGAAGGAGAGAATAAGAGAAATACAAAAAAGGCTGACCTCTTAGAAGGGTTAGAAAATCTGCAATTACATTGATGAGTTACACCTAACCAAGTTTCTGTAATGGGCAGAATTCAAATCTGCATTGTTATGGGGAAATTAAAAACTGAAAGGTTTGCAGTTACCAATTAAACATCAATAGAATTTCATTTTTGTTCAAAGGCTTTCAGACTCTCTGGACAGAAGGGACCTCCCTGCTCACCTAGGCTGACCCTCCCCATGCAGAGGCTGGATAGAGTTTTTTCAGAACTAGATCAAAGAATGTCTTTTAAAAAAAGATCTACTCTTGTCTTCTGCATTCAAAGGGATGGTGACCTAACCACTTCTTCCAAAAAGTTGGTAAAATGTCACTTACATAACTTAAAAGTCTTACTATCATAAGATAAATATTTTGGACTTCACTACAAGGAATAAAGATGAAAGTTGCTGAATTGGAAGCCCGTGGTTACCAAGAGACCAGTGTTCAAGGCCTGATTATATTTAGCGTGGCCAATCACATGAAGCACAGCTTCAAAAGCTTTAATTTATGAAATCTCAGGAAAGTTATAAGGAGAATCTGTTTGAGTAATATATCTGGGCAGAACAATGTACATAGAAGATGATGGCTCTTGAGTAGCATTTATTAGCTGTCCAAAAGTCATTGTCAAAGAAAAGAACATTTGTACTGTTTTCATTTGTTAGAAATAAAGAAGCAATTTTTAGCAAATGAAAAAATTGGATACAGGCCAGAAGAATGTCCTAAATGAGGAGCCACAGATCTTGAGATATTGATATGGGAAGATAAAGCTGCCAAAGAAGAAGGTCTCTGACAGGAATGTCAAAAGGGTCTATAAAGTTAAGAGCATAAATATTAAAAGATCCCCCAACAAACCCTGTATTAATTCCTTTTAATGGTGCAGAAAAGACAAAATAATAATTTCCTTATTATTATTTGAAGAAAGCAGTGTCATACATGTATATCAAATGAACTGCTTTCTGACCCACTAATTATCGGCCTGTTAAGTAACGGATGCTAACATTGATAAATCTGCAGGTCCAGCTTATCTGCTCCTATGAGTTATAAAAGTATTGGCCAACTCGACTTCTGCATCTTTGATAATTTTAACAAATATGGGAATGATGAAAAAAACCCCAGAAAATCATGTCTTAGTGGTACTATTGTGTCAATATTCAGAGAATGAGAATGATACTACTAATTATAACTTAGCCTGATTCAGTCATGGCAAAATAAGGGAAAAGCGGTTAAGGGATTAGCTGAGAAAAACCTGAGGGGTGAGATTATAATTAATGTCAGTTAGCATGTTTTTAGGGAAATGAGTCAGATCAAACAGTTGTGCTGGGAAGACAGCAAGCTACACCAATAAAGGCAAACCCGTCAATACACAATATACAGATGTTTATAAGGCCTCATTACACCGATCAAAACTTTGCACAGTGCAGTGAGAAGGGAGCCCACATAAACTGGCTTAAAAACTGGCTAAATGAGGGCTCCCAGCACCTATTTGCAAAGCAGAAGTCGTGGCTGAGCCGTTGTGTTTTGCTCCTTGGAAGCGAAGCTGGCAGTGGGCTTGTCAGGGCTGTGTGCTGCGGGTTCCTCTGAAACTGCTGCTGGGCACATGCTGGGGCTGGGAACACGCTGGGGCTCTGCTCTGCTCAGCAGGGCCCTGCTGTGGGCCAGATCCCTCTGCCATGGGAGCAACTGTGAGGAGCCCAAGGACTCTCATGGTGGTAAGTCTAGTACAAAACCATAGGTAAATGGACCACCTATTCTTCCCCAGATGGTTTTGAATGAAAACGCTCACTTTCTCAGCAAAGGAGTGGAAGACTCTGGTTGACAGTCCGTGAATGTGGACAAATAGCTCAGAGAAACTTGGTGCAAATCAGGTCAGAGGGTCTGATAGCCATGGACTGGCTCCTCTTGGGCAGGAAAGGCAACTTGATTCCTCCCTGACCGTGGCAGGAATGCCCCAGAAAGATATTTTCAAAGTCTCCTTACCTAATTTAGTCAGAACTTTTCTTTTTCAATTCATTGTTCAAGTTGGAAACAGTTTAGAGATAAGATTGTAACACAGCAGGAGTTCCCCCTGATGAGAGCTGCTGAAATTTGTTTTGCTTAAACTTAACAGAAGAAAATTCAGCAACTGGATAAACCGGGCATGGGAAATTTTTGTCAGAAGGTAAGTATGGGCAATTGTAAACAAGACAGTTTAAACTCTTATGCATCCTAACCAAAATGAGCATTACCGATTCAATAAAACTACATTTCAGATTATGTATCTTTTATTTAGCCTCAATTTTTCAACTAGTTTCTTTTTTTCCTTTTTCCTAAAAAGGGGCTCAGTGTAGGCACATATTTCTTTGCTTCCCACAATCTGTGTCCATGAGCACTGAGCAGAGGCAGAATAAAGGGAATTTTGGAAGGATTTTTCAGAATGAATCTTGGGTGCTTTCTCCTTAGGTGCATTTCTCTTTCAGTAATGATAAAGAAGTACCACAGTGGAACATTTCTTCTGACCTGTGGGGAATGTGTCATGATTTGTTTCCTGCTTGAAGACTGATGAAGCTGCTAGCATGTGAAACTCCAGTTGTTGGCCACGCTGACAAAAAGGGAATTTGTAGTTTTTAAGAACCGTCATTAATCATACCTCGTGTCAGGGAGGGAAGAATGCAGCAGTGCCAGCACATTTCTAAGGAAAGCTGACAAAAAGGGGAGTGGGACTAAAGAACTGTCTGTGCCTGGCTGTGTGGCTGTTTTGGTGCCACTGTGGGTGGAGTGTGCTGATGTCCCAGGTAAAGGGGATCCCCAGGCAAATGCAGATGGGAAGCTGAGCTGCTGATTCAGAAGGCAACTTACACAATGCACATGCCTTTGGGAGAGGTGTGGAAGGTGGAAGCGGGTTGTTTGCCCAAACTTTTCACTCCTTTGCTTCCCAGGGTCTGTGCCAAGACTATTTTGTATTTGTGTACCTTAAAATTATTTTTAAAGTGCTTCAAATTAGTTTCCTAATACATTTCAATTGTTAAATAATGTCTATGAGGGATATGAAGTGTAGCTGATGATGGAGAACATCCAAGATTTATGTGCTGTCATTAGCTGTACATGAAGTTTAGTGCTATAAGCCATACTTAAAAGCTTTCTGTCTAATGTAAACAGAACATTTCTACTTGTTGGTAAGTAGGTAAGTAGACCTGAAAAAAAAAGTGGAATAGCATAAACAGAACCATTCCAGGCACAGATCTACACTAAATGTTACAGACCTTTGCATTATTTATTTTGGGATATCCATGAACAGTCTCTGAATCTCTGCCATGAGAAATTTTTCAACTAAACTAAATTTCAAGCTCTACGTTTAAAAAAACAAACAAACAAACAAACAAAAACCCAAAAAAACCCCGAATTATGGTACTTTAACAGTAGCATTTGAGCAGAAATGAATGGCTATAAATTAGTCCAAGCAAATTTAAAACACATGCTAGAAGATTTTAATCGCTGAAAAATGAATTTCTAGAACATCCTTGCACACTGAGATGTAGGTACAACCGAGGTTGAGTCAAATATAGCACAAAGGAGGCAGAAAATGTGGGTATGGTATGTCATAAACTCATAAAAATGCAGCTGATGAATTGAGAGGCTGATAGACCTGATGATGGGAGGATGATGGGCTGGGGAGCGTGTCAGTTTAGCCATAGGATTTCTGCCAGAATTGCTCCTCTATGCAAAAGCAGGCAGAGCAGGAGCAAGCAGTAGGAGCATTGCAGGCCTGGCAATATCTGCTCAGGTCCTTGTGTCTGTGCAGAAATGTCACAGCTGCAGAGCACACTCTGAAAGAGTTTTGTGAGGCAGTGTCTCCCGAACACATGAGAAGAACAAATCTTTAGTATTGTAAAAAAAATCTGCAAGTTACAGTGATCTCCAAGGCCTTCTATAAATATTCTTTTGTCTCTGGGAGACATCTCTTTCCTGCGAATATGACTCGGTGTGATACAACTGGCTCTCTCAGAACTGGGTCAGGTTTGTTAAGGAAGCTGATTTTCTGTACTTACATACACCTTGTTAAGGCCAAACACATGTGCTCCCCCTGAGATTCTGATGGAAACTCACTGGTTGCCTGGGTGTACCCCTGTGCCCCTATCTCCCCGCTCTGCCTTTTCTCTGAATCGATGCTGCCCAGATACTTGGTTCTTGGAATTTCTGCCCCAGTGGCATTTTTCTCTTTGACATTTCAAGCCTGCTCCATGTCTATAATAATTTTGTTTCAGTTATTTCTATTTCTGCTTTCACTTTCCTTGACGGTGTTCTGTCTGTTCTATATGTTAGGATATGAAATTTTTGTGCCTGGTTTTATTAGGTATTCTCAAAAATTGCGTATCTCCCCTTTATCCTGCTTACAAGAACCTTACTCCCAGTTATTCCATCTTTAACCCAAATATTTTCCTGCCTTGTATATACTTTGTATCTTTGTGAACTAGTTGGGCTTACCACTACAACTGCTGGTATTTTAGCATTTTCTGTTATATATGCTCAAACAATGTCAGCTGCTGTTTTGCTGACATTGTTTGACATGTTTATTTAATTTGCTTTTTGTTTTCTCTAGTCTTTACTGAAAGAGTTTTAAATGGCTTGTTTAGTATCATGTAATCTTTTAAATACCTTTGGGATTTTGATTCAGTTGTCACTCAGATATTTCTTTTTCAATGAATCACAGGTTTCTGATCATTAATGAATAGTTCTGATTAAACCGACCAACCAAAAAACCCAAACCCCCCTACACCCCACAAAAAAAACTCTCCAGCGTGGGAGGGAAAATCCTACTTCCTCTTTTTATTCTGAACTCTCTCTGAGAAAATGGACATTTCTTCCTATGGACAAAATTCCCACCTTTGCACTGGCTTTTCAAATCAATGTTTTCCTTTATCTCCCTATAAAAAAGGCAACCAATACTCCCTAAACCAGTGCCATGTCTTGATTGGTCATTTTTTTTACTAGTCTAAATGATTTTAATGTACAACAGAAAATGCTGGTTGAATCTGATCTTTTTCAAGATTTCATCAGCATCTCATAATTTTTAAGCTGCCATGTTATTTACACAGTATCATTCCAGAGAGGTTGAAACTCTGCTTATATTGTGATTTTTCTGTACCAAGGTTAGTGGATTTTCATTTAACATCTTAGAGTTATAAAACCATTTAGGTTGGGAAAGACCCTTAAAATCACCAAGTCCAACCATAAACCTGACACTGTAAAGTGCAGCATTAAACTGTGTCCCTAAGTTCCATAACTATATGTCTTCTAAATACTTCCAGGGACAGTGACTCAGCATCTTACCTGGGCAGTCTCTTCCAATGCCTGATCACCCTTTCCATGAAAGAGATTTTACCTAACGTCCAGTCGAAACCTCCCCAACAACTTGAGGCCATTTTCTCTTGTCCTGTTGCTTGTTACTTGGGAGATGAGACTGACTTCCACCCGGCTGCAGCCTCCTTTCAGGGTGTTGTTGACAGTGATAGCATCCCCCCAACCCTCCTTTTCTCCCGGCTAAACACCCCCAGTGCCCTCAGATGTTTCTCATCAGACCTGTGCTCCAGACCCTCCACCAACTCTGTTGCCCTTCTCTGGACTCACTCCAGCACCTCAGTGTCTGTCTTGCAGTGAGTGCTCAGAACTGGACACAGCACTCGAGGTGTGACCCCATCAATGCTGAGTACAGGGGGACAATCACTGCCCTGGTCCTGCTGGCCACACCATTGCTGATCCAGGCCAGGTGCCATTGGCCTTCCTGGCCACCTGGGCACAGTTAGCTCATGTTCAGTCAACCAGAACCTCCAGATCCTTCTCTGCCAAGCAGCTTTCCAGCCACTCTTTCCCAAGACTGTAGTGTTGCATGGGGTTGTAATGACTCCAGTGCAGGATCTGGCAACATCTTCCACTGCCTTGATCTTTTTTCTATATTTACTAGGACTTGTGATTTCCGTTTTAAGGACTCTAATGCATTGAGATCCTATCATATACAAATTTTAGGTAACAAAACCACAAACAGTAAGCACAGCATTCATGCTGCTATCTTTTATTCTAGCTTTTGACTCAGCCACTGTCCCTGAAGGAGTATGTGAATATCTAGCAATGATACAACCCAATAACCTGTCAGCAGTTATTTCACTATTGGATGGAACATAAACTTCCATTGCAGCATTTATAGGGAGGCTGGATAGGCTCTCTGAGGCATGAAAGGACTAAATGTAAAGCTCTGAAGACGTTCAGGTAAGATCAGCAGATTTTTATTCATGCTTGAGAGAAGGGATGAAGTTGGCATCATTCTTCCTGAGGGGAGACAGCTCCGTGTTCTTAGTTTTCGGAGTGTGTGCTCACATGTGGGTGTTTCTGGAAGGAGAAAGAAGAGAATGTGTAATGATGGTGAAGGTACATAATCACAGATACAGAAGAGCAGAAGTTCCTAGGCTCCTCTCTCTGGGCATTTTCATCAACAGCAGCAACAGTGGTCATCACAACCAGTAGAAGCAGGCACAGAAACACCTTTTTTCTTCGCCCATTATCCCATGCCTAGATTTCACCAGAGAAGTTCTGTTTCAGTATCCAGAATTTCAAACTCACTGGAACAGGAGAATTTCTAAGTGTATCTAGTAGATCCAAGTAGCTGCAAGTCTCCTGCATAGTTGTTCCAGCTGGGGGGGCTGTGTATCTGGAAGTTGGGGTGGTTTCAAACACACACCTCAGACAGTTGCTGCATACCTGTCAAGTAGAGCTCGTGCCATGAGGATGCACTGGACTCAATTACTTTCTGTCTGCTACTCAGCCAGTGGAGACTGAACAGCATTTTAAGCGAATTCTGGGTTCCTTGTGTGTACATGACTTCGATTCACACCTTAATAAATGCAGCATGATCAAAAAGGTCAGGCTTACTACTCACCTGCGTACATCTGGAAATCCCAGACCAGCAGTGGGAGGCCACTCAGGCTCACATGGAACAGCTGGAATACAGGCAGGGATCCCATGGGATCCCATAGGATTTGTGGCTAGAAAGCCTCATGCAGTGGAAGGGGGGAGGATACTAGAAGTTTCTAACTAGAGGCACTTCAGAGATGCAGTGTAGGGCCTGTATCCTTTGCTGGATACATCTCTATTGCAGCTTCTGCAGGAAGCCCCTGCAGGGCTTGTCTGATATTTCGGTATGTGTAATTACAGACCCAAGCACAAGCTCAGCTAAAAGATGGTGAGTGGGAAGAGCAGTGGCCACCTGAGGGCTGGGTGGCTTTCGATGACTTGGAGGGAATGATGGGGGAGAGGGAGAAAGTGTTAGATAAATGAGGGCAGGATTACTGAAAAGTGTAATGGGCAGGCTAACAAATCAAGAGGAAGCCTTGTGTTTGGATGAGTAAGTCTTCCACGTCCACTGGCTTGACTTTCAACCTGCACAGAGGCAGACAGAAAAATCCGTCTTAGTGTTACCAGTCCTGATAGGCACCCTGATGGCTTCACAGGGAAGCAAGCATGAGCACAATGCTTGGGACACATCACAGCAGCTTTCCCAGCTGCACATCACTCTGCTGCTGGCTGGATAAAATGCAAGACAGACAACAGTCTGACAGACATTTGTTGGATGAGCATTGCATCCATGCAACAAAGTCATGTATTTGCCCAGTGTAGCTGATGATGATGCTCCTGATGTGGCTTTTTTGGATTCATTTGGAACAAAGGAGGATGGGTACATGAACTTCACAGTGTATCCTGTGAATTGACAGCTACTGCATCTGGTCCATTTGTCTTGATGCCTTCAGCTCCCCCCTCAGGCTTGAGTCAGCCTAGGAGATCCCAGGTACAAAGGAATATAGGTAAAGCCTTGAAGAGCTGCAGTTTGTGTAGAACCTTTCTTCCCTCCAGATCTGTGGCTGGGCTAATGAAGGGAGGTAACTGTGAGAGATGACACTGCTGTTTTTCCAACAAGTGGTATATTCTCCTGTAACAGCAGAATTCTTCACTGATTGTTCATCATCCAAGGCTCATTCAGTAGCATGAGCTGAATGAGAATATTTTACCCAAACATTAGGCTTGCCAAAGGACTTGCTCATCATCTTGTTGTAGTTCTAAGGCAGTTGATTCTTGAATGTCCACCTTTCCTTCGTGTTTTTTCTCTTTCTAAAGTGAAACATCTTTCAATTGTCCTTTTGGCATTGAATGAAGATAACACAAAGCTATCAATAATACAATGATAAAATGTTAAATGGCAATATATGCAGGGGCCCTTCAGTTTTCCACATATTTATGACTGACTTTCTTTTAATAGAAAACTTTTTTTTCTTTCAATGTACAGATATAGAATAAAAACACTTGAAAACAAAGAGTGAAATTGGATCTCATTAAAACATGGAGTTAGTGAAATGGTGACAGATGGGCCCTGCTGGGAAGGAGAAGATCATTGAACGAGACTGGGATAAGTTAGTGACTTTGCAATTATAAAGCATGTGGCTTTGTAATTTCTAACCCCCGGTTCTGCAAAGTAATCAGTGCAGTTGGGCCCATATGCCTGCAGGGAGGCTCATTGAGACAGGCATGAAGATCTGCATAGAGGAACAGGGGACATGCAGATATTCCAAAACACAGCTGCAAGGGAGCGAATCCCTCTCTTTTCCAGCCAAATTTTCATCTGCCCTCTCCAGAATGGAAGAACGCTTCACTATGAAATATGACCTTGATTTTCACACTCTCCTGTAGTGCTCACCAGACTAGGGATGGAATTTTAAGAAAAACATGACCCTTTCAAACACTGATTGATCTGCCACTGTTAAATGTTGTCCATCTCAGTATGCCTGTGGCAATGGGTGGCAGGTTTTTCTAATTATGTTTCAAAGAAGACTCTGACTTGGTTTTTATAATGTTGAAAATCTTTATCTTGATTCATTTCTGTAATAAACTTTTGGCAACGGGAAGCTATAATTTATTTACTTAGAAATTTCTCATCTCTATTATCGTAAAAATGTCTTAGCAGTTCTATTTTTAGGATTGCACAAATGGGGCATAAATCCTGTTTTTCCTTTAAAGCAGACTGTGCTAGGGTGTTGAACATCAAATGTGTGAGATTTGTGTCCATCTGAATGATCAACTTGGTTTTTATTTCCAGGGACAACCTCAGCCATCAAGTCCCACCATATGCAAACCCAGACCACTACTTAACTTGTTACACAATCTCTTCCATGCATTTAACAAGCTGCAATAATTCAGGGATGGTCTTCCCAGTGCACACTACAGGTAACTATTTGTTTTCAAGGTCTTGAAACTGTGCTGCTCTTGGCTCTTTTTTTCTAACCATTCCTGGAAAACTTATTTTCACTTTTAAGCCAAAGAATGGCATTACTTCTGGTGATTCCAATACACACTCATAGATATCACATTTTCCTTTACAATCTGATATTTATGCCCATTTTGTGTCTTTGTAGAGAAGTTGCCATGAGTAAGTTCAGTTTTCCTAGCTGCAATTTTTCTGGTGTAGTCTAATACACTTTCATGGTTCCCAAATTTCTTTTTGATGTGCAAGTCCTTTCATGCCTTAGGGAAGCACAGAAGAAAGCATGGAAGTACTTGAAACATTAATAAATAGGTGCTGGAGGCTGATATTATGGGCCAACTGGGTGTAGGAGGAGCTGGTGTCTTAGTGATGAATCAGAAATGCTAGGAGAGGGGGAAGGCATGTCAGGAAAGATTGGGAAGACACAAAGCTGGAAGTGACACAGCAAGGACAATCACTCACAAATCCAGAAGCATTCTGAATGGACACGAAAAGTACAATACTGCCATTTTCAGAACCAGAGACAAGGAAGTATGACAAATACCTAGGTGGAATAGTGTGGCTGAGGTGATGGATCAGAAAGTTCATATCTTTGATATGTTACATAATAAAAATTCAGCAAGGTGTGAGTCAGAACTTGGATGTGAGGACATACGGAGAATTCAGAGCAGAAGACCTTGCATGGGATATTGGTCTGAATTAGGAGAGGAGTGTGTTCTCGACTGAAAATGGAAGGAGGAGAATGAGATTAGGACACCATTAATCATCCTGCTATAGCCACATTGAGGATGAACAAGGCTAGTCTTCCTCATAATGTTATAGGGTAAGGGTTGCTTGGAACAAAATGGGATCTGAATTGCAAAGGTTGATTTGATTATTATTTTCGTAGACATAATAGTAAAATGTATGTTTACATATATCCAGCAACACAGGGAGGAGGATACAGAGAGCAGGGAAATGGGCCAAAGACAAAAGGTTTTTGGCAAAGCTTAGCTGAGGGTAAAGTCTTTTTCAAAGAAGCTGTGACTGGAGGGATGGGGGAAAAACATAAAGACAGTCACAGGAGCCACTAGTGAATCTAGAGACTAGATTTCATAAAGAATGTGCTCTTGGGACCCCAGTCACCATTGAGTCCAAGAGAATATGAATGCTATCTCGAGGTACATCGTATTTTCCATGGAACCTGGAAAAACTGGACAGTTTTGGAGAAAAAACTGAAGAAGAGGCTTTGCAAATAATGAATCCAGACTGTGTGCCCAAATTGTGATGCTAGAAAGGATCACTGCAGTTTCAAGAAGAAAGAAATAGTACATTGATATGGATCTGTACTTCTACAAGACTTACTTTGTGTACCTTTGAAAAATGTGAACTGCTCTAATAGTTTTCCAGAAATGTTGACTTGTGGAAATACAGTGACTTTAGTACTGATGATCAAGCACTTTTGCACCTCAAGTTCCCAGTTACATTACCAATTGATCAAAGTCAAGGCAGTAAGTACAGGAAATTCCTGGTTCTTGTGAAAACCTTTAGGTTTCAGCTCAGGACACTTCTGAGAGTGTTCTGGGCATCTGTGATAAAACACTAATAGATGCAAAATCTATACAGTGAAGCACAGGCTCACAAAACCCAACTAATTCAATGTAGTTCTATATTTAATGTTGTTCAGCTACAGAGTAACACCACTACAGCGTGGAAAATCACTGGCAAACTTAGAGAGATATGCATATTATTCAGTATGACAGAACCAAAGGATGAAAATTTACTATTAGACTTTGGTAAAAAGTAAGGAAGTCAAAACAAGCACAAAATTGTAGAAATACAAAACTTCATCACGGTTTAGACACATATGCTTTAGAATTTGGAAAGGTCATCACAAACCAAAAAACCTACAGAAATGTCACTTTCTTCCAATAAGCTAAACACAAAGAAACGTTTTATAAAGAAATTGGAAGCTTCTGCTCAGTCTTTTAAAGCAAAGGAAAAACTAGCAGTTGGCAGAGAAGAGTGACGCAAAGGGCAAAAAGACTGAAGAACAAAAGTCTTCATGGACTGATCTTTGTTTTCCAGACTGTGTGTAAAAGCAATTTAACAAGTGAAGACATGAACATACTTGAAGATAATTTACTTTACCAGATCAAAACTAGAAGACAGTTGAAATGGCCAGCAGACCAGTTGAAGCATGTTGATCCTGTTCTAACAACATTAAGTGTTGGGTTTAGTTGCTGTACTGACTGGAGTGCATTGTAGTATCATTGATAACACAGCTCTCTCTGCTATCTCTGTCCCACACGGGCTTTTTGGGTTTTATCACCTCATGGCAGTTTCTCACTTTATTCTGCTTTTCACTAGTGCAAGATTACTGAGCAGGGCCCAGCTGTCTGCTGCTTGGCATTGTCACGGGTCCTCTTTGTAGAAAAGAAGAAGCACAATAAGTCGATGGAAGAGTTTAGCTGGGTGGAGGGATGGGAAAGGCCAACATCTCCGATACGGCACGCAGTAAGATCCAGCAAGGTGGGATTCAGAGCTTGGTTGTGAGGACATAAGCATAGAAGTTAATCTTGTCAAGGTCTCCTTTACCTTGACCAGTTAACTTCAACTAACTTGATTGGCCCTAAGTGTTCATTAGTCTGGATTTTTTTGAGGCACCTACCCACACCTGTGTCACTATATTGACTGACAGAGTATTTTTTGTTAGCTCAGCTGCTTTCCTTCCCTGGAAGCCTCCCAAAATAACCTTTCTTGAGGGCTTAATTTTTATAGTAAACCACACTCAGATGAGAAGCTGAGGACTAACCTTTATTAATTCAGCACGTCCAGTCAGACTTGGACTTTTTTTTCCACAGGCCAGCATAATTTCACTAATTCAAAACATGTAAAGCAAAGTATAAGCCAGATAACAAACCTAAATGCCTGGGATTGCTGTTATAAAACCTGCATTGCTCAGATTCCAGCTGCCATGACAGAGATCAAGGACATCCCACTCAGGGGCATCAGCAGCATTTGCAGTACTGGAAACCACTCTTGGCTGTGTGTCTGCTTTGTCTACCTGCAGGACACGTGTCTCGATGCTTTTTCTCTCACCTTCTTTGTGTATTTACACCTCTAGATGGGATTCCTCTTCCTTCTGGAGCTTGTCTCAGCGGGAAGCTTTCCTGCAGGGAGCTGCGGTCTGCTGCTCCAGTTTAGTTCTCATCCTGTCTCTCCTACCTGAACCAGGGGGTTGCTGCCTTGCACCTGGGAAATCCTCTCCAGCCCAGTTAGCTTTACTTCAGCAGGCTGAGCTGACCTGTTCTTTCTCCTGCCTTTATACTTGGCTGTGATTCAAGTTTGGCTGCCAGGTTCACCAAACGGATTCTGGTCCCCATAATCTGGGAGCACCCCAGTCTCCAGAGCTGTTGTTAAACCTTTAACACATGCAAAACACCTTACTCTGAAAAAAGCTGCATTTTGTCTCCCAGATGCACGGACCTACTATTTTTCTGTGACCTCCACTGAATCTGGTTCCTCCAGATTCCCTGACCAGGCCTTTCCTTCACCTTTCCTTTTGCTTTTGCATGAAACCCTGTACATGAAGCCCTGTCTTATGGGGTGCCCAGGATGACTTCGTGGAGATCCTCTAGTCCATCCCCTCTGCCAAGGCAGGGTCACCTGGAGCAGGTTACTACAGGTGCAAATAACGGAGCAGGGATGCGTCCAGGTGGGCTTCCAGTGTCTCCAGAGAGGGAAACTCCATGGATCTCCACGAACAGTGGAGATCCTGTTCCAGCGCTCTGCCACCTTCAACGTAAAGTTCTTCCCCTTGCTTCGGTGAAACTTGTGTTTTAGTTTATGGCCACTGCTCCCTGCCCTGTCTCAGGGCACCAGAGGAAAGAGTCCGGCACCATTCTCTTGGCATCCACGGTTGAGATATTTATGTGCATTAATGAGATCTCCTCTCAGCCTTCTCTCGACCGAACAGGCCCCGCTCCCGCAGCTCCCTCGTAAGAGAGCTGCTCCAGTCTCCTCGGCACCTTTGTGCCTCCCACTCCCGTTCC
>VYXD01001989.1:107249-207346 GCA_013397195.1 Hylia prasina | reverse complement strand
CGCGGGGAGGATGGTGATGGTGCAGCCGCCCGCAGCCCCCGAGCCGGGCCGGGGCCGCCCTCCGCAGGGGCTGAGGGGATGAGCCGTGCCCCGCCGGGGGGTCGCTAGCGGAAAGATGACCACTCCCGCCCTGCTGCCGCTCTCCGGGCGGAGGCTGCCCCCGCTGAACCTGGGGGCCTCCGCCTTCCCGCACCACAGGGCTACCTTGAGACTCTCCGAAAAATTTATCCTGCTCCTTATTCTTAGTGCCTTCATCACCCTGTGCTTCGGGGCGTTCTTCTTCCTCCCCGACTCCTCGAAGCACAAGCGCTTTGACCTGGGCTTGGAGGATGTGCTCATTCCCCACGTGGACACCAGCAAAGGGGGCAAGAACCTCGGCGGCTTCCTTATCCACGGGCAAGGGCACGACGAGCACCGGCACAGGTGGGTGCCTCGCTCGCCGGGAAGGGAGCGGGACTGGGTGACAGGGGGATCCCTTAAAATAGCTCCTTCCCGTACTGCTGTCCCTCCTCTCACCGGCATCCTCGTGTCTCCCCAGCGCTCATCAACTTCTGAGCGCTAGCCTTGTGTCCTCCAGCTGCCGCGGGTGGCTGTGGCTCCATGTTGCTTTCCCCGGTGTGAATTTAGCGTTCTGGCGGACGAGAGTTGGGAGGGCAAATACGAGGTGTCCTCCAGCGACTGATTGTTTTCTCACCCTAGACAATTCCGTGCATCAGCCATGGAAAGAAGGGGGTTAAGGTATGGTATTTGTGGAGACAGTGTAAGTGACTGAAAAACAGCCGCATCTCCTCTACAGCTATTATGTGCTTACTCAAAACAGCTGCTTGTTGCTGAATAGTGCACAAGAACTTTGATCTGAGAAAGACTTCATGCTGTGATCCAGAGGCTGTCAGCCTATGACGCTCAGGGCACTAGTGCAGATGGCACAATTGCCTTTTTCTGGCCCTTAAAATCACTTGCTCTAATGTTAATCCAGACGATTGAAGGTGCCGGTGGCTGAGTTTCCTTAATTGCATTTGCCAGCGTAAAGAAATCACAGATGAAATAATAGTGTCAAGGGTAGATATGCTGTATCAACAGCTTTTTGGGGCCACCTAAAGCGCTGTGTGGTGCAAGCCTCTAAATGTTCAGGACTGGATCATGTGAAGTTAAGCATTCGAAACAGAGGTAAAAAACCTTAAGTGATGATTACACAGTATATTTGCTTCTAACATACTTCAGTTGCCTAAATCCTACCCTGCTGCCTGGATCTTAATGGGGCTGACAGATCTCTCTTCACTGTCAAAGATGTGTTAAAATATGATGATGGGTGATAAAATACCTGCTTTTCCATACTCAAATTAGTAATGTGGGGAATTTTAAAGGAAGGTTACTTATGCTGATAGTGTTCCTTTGAAAACAGCTTAAAATATATCTTACTGGCATAAGAATTATTTAAAGGCTATTTGTATGAGATTAAAAGGAGAGGGTTTAATTTACTTCTTTTTTGAATTAATCTGTTATGAGTTATAAAGAATACGTGAATACTATGGTATTTTTCTCTAAGGCATCTTCACTGTTGAATGTCTTGGGGCATTTAACATGAGTCCTTTCTCCCTATCTGAAAGGGCACGGGTACTTAATATTTAACAAGGACTTATTTTGTCTATGATGTTAATTGCTGGTGTGGTTAAACGCTGCATTAAACATAGGTTTAGACAGCCTCTAATATGCCTTTGAAGTTCTTGTCTTTCGCTGTGTGGGTTTATTTTTTGTGTGTGTGTGATCTTATTTCTTAGCTTCCCCAATCCCTGTGGCACATGCAGTCAAAATCAGTTTCTAAAATATAGGACAGATGAAACAAAAAGAAGAGTTCAGAAATGTTCAAAACTCCAGCTGTGGCTGTTGTACCTTGTGTTGCCCAGTAGATGGTCTGTAGAAAAAAGGAGTCTGTTGATAGTGATATTTCATATGAATCCTTTCCAGATTCCCTCTTTTAGTTACTGAGGCCACAGCTTTAGGAATGAATTACATACATTTTTGTGTGTCACGTAGATAAGCAGTAGTTTACAACTGTCAGAGCTAAATGCAGTTTGGTTGTTGGGGATCTGTTCTTAAACAAAGTAGTTATCCTGACATCAGTTAACTGTCCTATGGTTCCTGTACTGCTGTGACTGTGTGTGCCTCCCACCTGCCCTCCATCCAGAATTTCCCTGTCCATGTTCACTTTTTGAGTTGGTATTTGAGCAAGAACAGTTGTTATTCCTGTTGTTTTAGCTTTGCAAACCAGGTGTATCATAACTACTTAAAAAGCCTGCCTGCTTAACCTGCTTGTAAGACCCTTGTGTGAATGTCACAATATCCATTGTGAAGCAAGGTAGTGTGCTTTACTTTTGAAGCAACTTATTTGGCTGATTACCACAGTTTTATCAACGGGCTATTTGCCATCAGCTTGTGGTTGATGTGGTTGTTTACCATAATGGAAAACACATGCTGCCATTTTTGTTGAGGAGTTCTTGCTCCTGGATTGCAGGGACATTGACAGATGGTATTTTGGGAAAGTGTAGGATCTTCAGAGCTCTAGATTGCTTACTGTCTCAGTCTGGGATGGAAAAATTTGTTTGGCTTACTATCAAGGGCAAAAGTCAAGCATCAGCTACTTTGTAAGTGCTGTTTTTTGGGTGAGGCAGAGGAGTTAGGGTACAAAAGGTCAAGAGAAATTTAACTAATCCTAATATGAAGGAGGATGCAGTCTAAGATGTGAAGTGTGAGGATGGATTGACAGGCTGTATTTCCAGAAACCCAGGAGCTTCAGAACTATTTGGATCAAAGGTCATTCATATGAAATATACACTTGATTATGAAATGACAGATGTTTTGATTTAGTCACTAAAAAGGAAAGTGTTTCTTCTGTGAATCTGGTATTGATGTCTATCAAATGATAAACACATCTTAGTATACTGCTCCCTTGGTATATAGGCTATAATATTTTAATGCTCATTTTGCCTTACACAAATCTTTAGTTCTGTCGGCTACTGGAAAATATTTGTATTTCTATCTTCTAGAAAAATTCAGCAGTGATGTAGGTAGAAAATCATCGTAACAACCATGTTTTAGTGGTGGGTGTGCAAACAATGGTTCCCACTGGACTTTCTCTGTATTCCTTGGATTGCTTTCCCACCTCTTCCCCTGGGCACCCTTGACATTCTTGAGTGCTTTTATTTTTATTGTTACAGTGGTCACCCCTTGCTGACATTAACTTTACATCTTCCATTAAATTGTTTTCTTTACTGCTCCTGTCCCTCTTATGTTTTCCCCTTCCAGGCAGAAAAATGGGGGGGTGTGGGGGGGTGGGAAGCCCTCTTCCCTTCCTGGTGGTCTTAAATATTTATTCAAGAATTACAATGTCCTTGCCTGTCTTCAGAGAAAAACACATTTCTTCTATGAAGATGGTTAAAATCTGGAGTAAAACTGCAGTTTTTGTTTGGGAAATGGATGGGCTGGATTGCAAGGTAATACTTTCAGCTGTTCGTTTCATCTGTAAGCTCTTCCCGCAGGGTAGTGCGTGGGGAATGAGTAATGTTGGGAAGGTGTACCACAAATTTTTGCCTTTGAGAGGAGGGAGGGAGAGTGGAAAGGATTAGTCCAGGACTTAGGAAGATACGTGCATACATACAGTTTTAAAAAGTCAATTTCATTTCCTGAAAATGACTTTCTTTCCATTTCAAATAGGATATTGCAGAGATCCTTGAAGGAGAGCTGCATGGTTTTGAAGACACATCTTGCCAAACAAACTTGGGTAGCACCCAAAATTTGTTACATGATTTTAGATAACTGTAATTTTTCCCAAACTTCTGCGCCTCTTGCCACACAAAGATACTTAAGGTGTTTCTTACTACCCAGTTACTTTTCAAGTTTTCATTCTTCAGTACCAGATCTAAAAGATAGCTCTGGAAGTAAACCAAAACATTCTTATAGCCGCTTTGCATCTGATGCAAATGAGTGAGAATGCAAATACCCTGTAATCTCCTTGATTTCTCAGATTTTTTAAAAATAAGATTATCTGCAGTATGAAAATTGAGAAGACTTGTTTCTTTAATGATGTGTCAAAGCAGCTGCTTGCTGTATTACTTGACTAAAATTAAGGCCATTTCTGTGGTGAAAGTATATTAATCAGAGGCAACGAATAATGTAATTTTATGAGCTCATAGCTACTTTGTAGCAGCACTTGGACTGCTGTTGGGCAAATAGTTAAACCCTTCAGAACTTGTGGAGGTGTATCTTCAGCTGCTGAATTCCTGTGTATCACTTCAAGTCAAAATTTCAGTCTGTGTTTAAAAAAAACAACTCAGCAACCCTCAAGTGGTCAGGTTGACAGCAGCTGCTGCTCATACAAGTGCCCACCTCAATGGCTTTGGCCTCTGTGTGGCACTGGGTATAGGTCAGTTTAAATCATGCTTTTGACTCTGTTTCTGGAATGCTGAGGAATGCTGACTGCTGTGTTATGCAAGGATGGAAGCTCTGCAGCCTGATATGATGAGTTGTGGGTCAGCAGCTGTATGGCAATAGTCTAAAAGTGTTCTTTCTTCTGTTGCTCAGTATGTGGTTGTCTTTTTGGGAGCAGCAGTGGCTGTCCCTACTCTTAGGAGGTGAAAGTAACAAAAATTACTCTGAGGTGCTTTCGGTCTTAATTTCTTCTTCTAATATCTGCAATTTTTTTAAAGAAACATGAAAAGCTTAATATGCTTCTTTTGAATCCATTTATCTTCTCTCATCTATCTGACTTAATTAGCTATAGTAAACGTGGGCAGAGGAGATAATTTAGCTTCTATTACTCAGTGGGATCAGTGTCTTCTGTCGCCTTCTGCCATGCCATCGAGTGTAAAAGTGCATAAAACCCTTTGCTCTTCCTTTCCAACTTTGAGGCACAGTTCATTAATGAAATTAAGAGTATTTGCTATTGTGATTCAGGGAACCTGTTTTTTTCCCCTGAAAAATCAGGAGCCACTCTATTGTCTGCACCCCAGCTCCTACTCTGTTCAATTTTTCAGTGCATGAGATTGAGCCTGTCTTCAGAGTGGACTCGCCACAGTCTCTCTGAAATGTGGGCAATAATTTTAAGCTGAGATGCTTGATCTAGAATAAGGGTTTTCTGGAGTGCCACACCGAGGCACTGCAAGTCCTCATGGTGACACCTCTGGAGCCTTTGAGGGCAGGATAACGCATTCCAAGTCAGGCTTCAGGAACATCTTCTGTGTGCAGGGTAAAGCTGAGGTGTAACTGCTTGGTTTCAGTCTTCAGCTGCTGATGCTTTTGCAAGAGCACCGACCTCTTTATTTGAAGGCTTTTCTCAGCTGGAGGTTTTAGTAGCCACATGTTATCCTTTTTTGTGGAGCCTGTGTTGAGGAGAGACTTGAGAGATGAAGCTGGTACTTGAAGAATTATGGGAGTATGATGACTTCTGGAGTGCCCACATTATAACCTTAAACTTAATTGAGATTTTTCCTGAAGTTGCACTGGACAGGGGGAGAGGTGCCCTCTTGGATTATTTGTAAGGTTCTGCTGAAATTAGTGCTTTATGTTGTAGGCTGAGAAATGCTTTGAGCTTTGAAATACAAAATGCATATTCTAGACCATCTGTTTAGATGTCCTCCCTCCTCCCTCCCCCCATCTGCTGAGCAGCCTACATCATATGTGGAGTGCTGCTTTCTTCATGTTCTCTTGCTGTACTCCAGTTTGTCAAAGTGTTTCCTGTATTATGAAAGAGAGGAGTTGAGTGCTGATGTTCTCCAGTTCTTACCCTTTCCAGTAAATAAAAAAAAGCTTGAACTTGTTGGTTTTCTGCATGATCTACACTTCGGCTATATGCTGGAAAACAATCGGGCGTGGGAAAACTGCAGAAAGCCTGCTGGCTGGATTTAGGCCAGCTAGTGGGTGGGAGGCAGTAGCAATTTGGTTCATTTGGAGTTTTGTAGATTAAAATCTCCAAAGAACTTAAGCATAGATGTGGGTTGCTTGATGATGGTAGCAGTGCAGGCAGTAGTAAGCAGTATGGCTACTTGTGGGCATACTGCACTACAAGAGTTCCCCCATCTCCTGATCCTTACAGTTTCCTGTAGTAAATACAAACATCTCGATCCTACCGGGCTAGTTCTGAGTTTTTTCTTCCTTACAACAAATATTACCAATCTCGTAAGTAGTTTTACGTACACGTGATATGTGTATGTGTTCTCATAACAATTGAACGGAGGCTGAATGTGGGCAAAGAGGAGAAATTTTCTAATGCCTTTCTTCTTGTGTCCACCCCTAAGAAGCCTGTGAAGTTCTGAACATGGTCTGCTTTTATTCCACCATCCTTCACTTTTAATTATTGCAGCTCTCAATGCTGAGCAAAGTCTGGTCTCATGGGTAGGCAGCTGTTTCTCACAGTGCTTATTCAGGCTAACAGAGTAGGAACTTGGGGACACATGTTTGGGTATAGCTTGTGGGATTTGTTCTTTTCCCTTCACTTTCAGAAGCAGGCTCAAGTGAGTGCTGTCATTTGTCTTAATTCACTAACTAGATTATCACTTTTTTACTGAAATTTAGAGTTCTGTTGCAAGTAAACTGTGGGGAGATGAGTGTTCCACGGGCCAATAAGCCAGTAAGGGGCAAGAAAGGGAAAAAATAAATGCCTTTTCCCTGTCACCTCAAACCTTGAAATAAAATATCTGAGTGACCTGAATATCTTGTATGCCTGTAACTGTTTTATTTAGAGTGAGTGCATGTATTCATGGGGGGGAAGGTTGGGAAAAGTTTTGGTGACTAAGTTCTTGTCATATGTTTGCTCATAAAATCTGTAGGCTTTTGATTCCTTTTGTCTTTATGTTGTCTAATCTAGTGCCCTGTATAGAGCAAATTATGTAACTTCATCCATTCACTCAAGGATGTGGAGGTTCTGTGTTATTTTTGAGCTCTACAAATAGTAAATGCTAAATAGTAAGGGAAATAACCTTCCCTGGTAACTTCCATTCCTTCCATTCTTGTTTTTTGATTACCTAACCAGGTACACTGGCATTTCTAAAATTTAAAAAGAAAAAAAAAAAGAGAAGATAGGTTAATAAGTAACCTGTAATATTTTGTTATCTAGAGACTGCTCTTGAAGGGTCTTTTTGCCTTGTCTCCAAAGCCAACAAAGTTTATGTGGACATGCTATGGACACATTGTAGCTCTCTCTGATTCTGGCTGTTCTCTATTCCCTCATTTTCCCTGGTCAATCAGTAGCAAAGGGTGACCTGTTAGAATGAGTACATTTCCGTGTCTTGTGTGTGTCCTGTTGCTGGGGGAAAGACCTTAACTCGGAGCAGTGCTGAAGGAAGGATCACAGAGCCTGTGAGTAGTTTGTGATACTGCTGCTGCTGCTGCTAGTCAGTCTGCACAAGTGTAATTTTGAGCCAGCCACAGCATGAGTCTTCTGTTCTGCACTGATTGTTAGAGAGGAGTGGTTGGAAATGAATGCTGTGGTGAGGAAAACCTGGGTTTTGTGGGCTAGCAGTTGCAATGGGATGTGTTTACTGAAGTAATAGAAAACATTGGGACAGCAAGCTAAAGGCCATTCATATTTGAAATACAGTGCTGTTAGTTTTGCTTCTCAGAGGATTTATTTGGCCAAACGTTGAATCATGTTTGCTGTTCTGTCTTGCTACCTTTGTTCTTTTAAACATTCTTATGATACACACCTGTGAACTGGATTACCTTGCATATTGTATTCAGCATCAGTTTTGTTAATGTTTGATGTGCTCTGTTACTTGTTAGTTAACTATTAATCCACCAGAGGATTTTGGAAGTGCTTCCCTAGCTACGTGCAGTAGCAATGTCTTTGCAAGCTCCCAGTGGCCAGCCAGCTATTTTCTGTGATTCTATTTGAGAGAGCAAGTTTGAGGTTTTCACTAAGCTTAACATTATGTAATCTGATCAGTCTGGTATGAGCAAAATTACAGTTTTAAGGGAGTGCATGTGATGAAAGTATTTTCTTGCTATATAAAGCTCTCAGCTCCTCAATAAGATTACTTTGTGTCTGTTAACACCAGCATGCAGAATTGTCAATTTTCACAGAATCCTAGAAGGGTTTGGGTTGGAAGGTATCTGAAAGAACGCCAATTATTAACCCCCCTACCAAAAGCAGGGACACCTTCCACTAGACCAGGTTGCTCAAGGCCCCATACAGCCTGGCTCTGAACACTTCCAGGGATGGGGTATCCAGAGGTTTTCTGGACAACTCATTCCAGTGCCTCATCACCCTCACAGTAAAGAATTTATTCCTAACATCTAATCTCTAAACCTTTTTCAGTTTAAGGCCATTCTCCCTTATTCTATCACTACATGCCTTTGTAAAAAGTCCCTTTCCAGCTTTTTTGTAGGACCCCTTTTGGTACTGGAAGGCTGGTAGGAGGTGTCCATGGAGCTCTCTCCAGGCTGAATCAACCCCAACTCTCTCAGGCTGTCTTCATAAAGAGGTGCTCCAGCTTTTTTTGTATGCTGGTACCTGGTTGGAAGTCTTTTGCATGACATTCATCTCAGCTGAGTTTCAGCCCTGTTTGCAGGCCAGCAAGGCATTTGAAGCTTACATAGACAAGCTGCATAAGTATTTTCTCAGTAATTTGTTATCATATCTCTCTGTGACCTGCTGACATGTTTTAAGGCTGAAGTGTACCATCAGGCCACTTAAGAGCAAGTGACCATCAGTGGTAAATCAAACTAATCCAATTTACTTTTTATTGGATCAACCTGAATGTACTTACAAAGGGTGATGAAAAAAATCTTTGTGGGAGCAGTATATCCCTTAAATCCTTCGGTGGGAATGGGAAGATCATATCTTCTTGCTTTGACTGTTCTGCTGGATAAAGAAACTTGTGGTGAATATACTGGGTTCTATTCCTGGTGTAGGTTTATTGACTAGTAAGAATAGCTTACAGCCTTGTGCTGTTTCCTCAGCAGATTTTTCTGGGTGTGTTGCTGTCTTTACCAATGTACTGCATTTTGAGGGTTATTTGCCGTTTTCCCAATGCAAGTTAGAGGATCTGCTTTTGCTCCAGATACTTGCATCCTTTCTGCAATATATTTAGAGAATCATAATCCAGAGCTTACTTTCTGGACGACAAACTTACTGTTTGTTTTCATTACTTTTATGAAATAAAATTTGCTGTATGCTTTAAAAACAAAACTTGAAAAAAGACCTGCCACTCTCTTGGCTTGTTTGAGATGGCAGTAGTGGGAAAAATGCTAAGAGAAGAGGGGCAGTTGTTTTCTTGGTTAAGATACAATACTTCTTCCCCCTCCTTTTATTTTTTTCCTCACAGAAAGAAAGAATTTTATCTTGAAAAAATGATAGCTTGAACTAGCTTGACTCAGAACCATGTTTCTAGTGACCTTTTTAATCTCTTAATCAGTTTTATCTTGGAAACACTGATGACTATTTAATTCTAAACTTAATAATTGCAGATGATGTAAGCATGTATCTTTTTTTTTCCAGTACTGTAATCACACATCCTTATTTTCCTAAAGGCATCTGTTCTGTTGTCACTGGCTTCTATTTGAGTGGAAAGTGTTCTCCAAGTGATTAAGTAACACATGTAGTGAATTATGAATTGCAATGTGCAGTGTTCTGGAGAAGAAAATATTGCAGAGGTGGAAGAGGCTCTTTGCATCGTGGAGTTCTGGTGTTATAAGGAGTATAATGGAAATTCAGATTTCTTATTTGTGAATAATTCCACCTTCTATAGACAGTGGAATCCATGACAATTAAAATATTAGTGTGTATATAATACAGCCATTTTCCAATAAATAGAAAAATCAGAACAAATGTGAAATAATGCAAGCAGTTAAACAAAACTTTAACTTCAATTTTGTCTCTGTCTTGCACATTATTTTAAGTGGTTGTTACTGTGAACTATTCTGATTTAGATACTTAAAAACAGTCAGGCTGGATCTGCTAATTGTTACACTTGTTAAATTGCTCCAGATCCATGCAGTGAAAAATTCAAAGGGTTTGGCCATTACACCTGTTTTTACATGAAATGAGTTATTTTTTCAAATCCCAGGTGCTGGAAGGGAACTTAACTGCTCTTCAGTAGCTGTCACACTGATAACTTAAGAATTTTTTTTAGTTTTATATCATGTCCAGGAGCTTTTTCATATTGGGGGTCTGATACCTATGGAAGGATACCAAGGTACCTGTGTGTGTGTTATCTATAAACTGCCCAGTGAGGTAAATAATCAGTTGTCACTGCCATCATTTAAGTACTTGAATGATGAACTTCAAAGCCAATGGCTAAGGAGATGACTGATACTGTACTGGCAGTTTTTATGAATAACTTTGTATGAACTTGGTTCAATATTTTCTTGAAGTGACATTGATAAACATGGTGATCAGAAATAATTCAGAGTTGTATTGGTAACCAAAGGAAGCTCTTTTGTGAAAACAAGACCAAAATCCACTCAAATCCCTACCCAAAACCAAACAGTAAACCCTGCCATCACTCCATCATTCTTGGTATTCCTTAATGTGAAAAAGATTCCAGTTTCTCTTCCAGCAGAGTTTTTTTATTGTTCTTTCTGACTGACTTTTACTTAGCCCCATGCTGGCATTGCAGTGTTTGGCAGCTGCTTGCTGGCCAGGGTGGGCAATGGGAACACTTTATTGACTCTCTAAGCCAAACCTGATGGTGACTTTGTTCTTGTGTGTGTTGATGAAACAGTGGAATTTTTGTGACTGTGTTATAAACACTCCGTGTGAACTCCAGGTCATTGGTTTGGTCCGGGTTTTATACATCTGTGATCTTTTGATATGTTTGTTTTGATTTCCATAAATCACTTGAACACTAATTTTATTCAGATGGATTTGCTATTGCAGTTACGCATCGTCATTTGCTTGACACCCTGTCTCCCCTCTTCAGACATAATTTTCTCAGAATAGCATCTGGCCATCACACTACAGTGGGACTAGATCATCCAATCTACTGCTATTACAAAGAAAAATGGGGCTTGACATATTTATGTCAATTTGGCAAGATGCCTGAATCATTATGCTCAATGAAATATGTGACATTTCAAGTGGTAATGTAACCTGCAGGAACGCTTGCAGGAGAAACTTGAGGCAGTGCAAAGAAAATGCCACCCTTACTTGTGCTGGGAGGGTCAGATGCTGACACAAGCCACCTGATCAATACCCATCACAAGATTGTGGTTTAGTCCATTAAGGTATTTAATTTTGTTAAAATTTTTTATACCTCTAGAATTCGGTGGTGGTAGTGATCCTGGGAAAATTTAAAGTGTCTTATGAGTTTAAAAGGGAAAAAAACCCAAAAAACCCAAGGAAACGTCTATGGAGCTTCCTTTTGTACAGTAACAAGTGAACCAACTAGCAACTAGCCCAAACTCCAAAGCAGCGTGTGTAACTTTTGAGGCAGTTGTAATTACTTGCTGTTCTTTGGTTCTCTAGCAAATTTGTTTTGAACCTTCATGAATTCATAGTGTGGAATTTTTAGAAAAAAGCAATATTGTCTAGTGTTTTAGTAACTAGAAAATATATGAAAGCATAAAAAAAATTAAGTACTCCTTAAATATGATACTTAAGAAAGTCAGTTTTCTATATCTGAATTCGTTTAAGAGGAAAAAATCCTGGAGCCTGTACAGACTGTGAGTAGAATTCTTCCAAGCTGTCTTGAAAAAATTGCTTTAAACTCCATAGCCATAACCTGGCTCTTTCCAGCTTTAAAGTGTATTCAGTAATGCTTAAAATAGAATGTCTTTTGAGATTTAGAAAGTCTTATATTTACATCAAACTGTTCAAACACATTTGTGGCAGATGGTTTTTGGTTTTGTATTTCATTTTCAGTTTCTGCTCTACCTTTCCTTTTTATAGACTTGTTCACTTATTTTTAGCAATTTGACCCTCCTGCTTTCAGTTCAGTGCTCAACAGTTGAAATAAAACAGGGCAGTGAAGTGGTAAGGGCTATGCAATGGCTCTCTAGTCCAGAACTCCTAAAACAGCAGCATCATCTTGTGTGTTCTCTAGAGAAGGAAAAGCTGGGAAGGAGGGAAAGGATAGGAAGAGGTGGATTAAAGTGCAACCCAGAAATTTTTCTTGTATTCCTTTATATCAATGTCCTGGGATGACTTTATGATGCTGAATTGTGTCCCCATTTGTCTGTTTAGCCCAGAAATGAGTTTTGCACCTTTAAAACTAGATCTGACAGTGAAGGGCGGGAGAGAGAGAAGCAGTGGAATGTCTGAGGCAGCTGTATTCAAAAAATTAGAGATAAGAGCTTCAGCTCTCTCTCATGGATGGTATTGTCTGCAGCAGGGACAGCAGGAGAGAGCTCTCCTTTGCTTTGCTGGCTGAGGCAGAGGAGTTCCCCAGACTGTGGCTCTTCTCCTTGGGACTGATCAGCCTTGCTTTGGACTGAAAACCCAGGAGAGCACCGGGAGCTCACGCCTGTGGCCCACCGGGGCCCGGGACACAGCATTTCCCAGTGCAAGAAGGGCTGATAAAGAGGCTGAGCAAGCTGAGCTACACCCCACAAGGACTTTCTGAACTTGCCATCTCTTCAGAACAACGAGAGGTTCCATTGTTTAATATGACTCATTTTTCCATGTTTGTGAGTACTTTGCTTGTTAAATAAACAGTTTTTCCCCCACTTTTCTCAAAGGAGATTTTTGTCTCCTGAACTGTGTGGCAAAGGGACTGTTTGAATTTGCTTTTTAGAGGCACCCCTTCAGAGATTTTGTCCCTAAATTTGCCCTAAGCCAGAACAACCATGCCATTTTTCACATCACTTTGCCCCAGTCTTTTTCCTACAAGGGCTGGGTGTGGTCCTGAAATGTGATGGATGGGTAGTACTGCCTCTTCTTTTAACCTGTTGATAATGACTGAACTTTAACCGCTGAGAAGAAGGAATGAGTAAAAGCCTTCATAAAACTAAAGAAATCCTTAAGAAAGGAAGTTACATTAGGCTTTGACAGCCATCTTAAATATCCTGTTTTGTGTTACTTATTTTGCCCCATACCTTATTTCTGAATCCAAAATCGTAATGATTGATGGTGACATAATACTTACAGGGGAGGGAATAGAACTTCCATTTCCTAGTCTGAGTGCTTAATTTTACAGTATCTTTACTTTAGGGTTGGAAAGAACTTCCAGCTAATATTATCTTCTGTGCAGGACGCTGGCTGCAAGGATATGACCTTTTGCCACACCATTAGTCTTGAGAGATAGAGTCTGTCTTTAAAATTGCCACGGGTGAGTGTTCGGCATCTTCTACCACGCACAGAGGTTCTTCAAGCAGGAGATTCGCAGCAATTATTTACTGGCTCATGCAGAGAGCCTAGCCAGTTAGGCAGTTTACTGTGGATTAATGGGCTTACCAGCTCAAGGAGTCCTGCTGGCCTGGGAGGTATAAGGTAGGAAAATATCAGCCTCCTTTGATCTTCGAGTGGGTTGATTGTTGATCTTGCTGAGTCAACATATTCCAGCTCCACTTTTTTCTCAGCTTTTATGCCTCTTTGAGTCAATATATTTCTCTTGAATTAAGTTAGTGTCTCATCAATTACACCCTTTTTCTTACCTTTTGTGGCTTACAGTGATGACAGAATCCTCTTACAAAGTACCAGTTTATTTTTGGAGGAGCTCAGCCCAAGCTCACACTGGATTTTTTGGGTTGTAAAAGAGTAGAATTTTTGGTTTGGTGGTCTTAGGACTGTGTGCTTGTTTACTCTGGACCAGTGTATTTGAAACTATTAGATCTGAACTCAAAATAAACATGACTTTGTTGCCTGCAGCCAGTGAAGTGAAGGGAAAGGGTTGTGGATCTTTTTCCACTTCCAAAACTTTCATTAGTCAAATTGACAGTGTTATCCTGCTTGCGTCATCTCTTTCTTAATTATGTGCTATTATAGTGTAGATGTATTTGTTAGTGAAATGAACTCTTTTTCATGAAAGAGGTAAGAACATTGCCATAATAATTTCAAGTAATGAAACAGATTTTAATTTAACCTTCGGGAAATCAAACATGTGACTGCAACTATCCATAAGCTTCATTTTGTTGTTGGGAATTCAGGAAGTTGTATCTGGTGGTGGTAGAGAAGGAAGAAATTAGACTTTACATGCTGGATACATGTTATTTTATTCTGCAAATGAACAGAGGAAGACAATGCTGTGTACTTAGTACTGTTTCTAAAGCTCTCCAAAAAGCCTGAGATTCTATTGATGAAGACAATTCAAAGACATTTTATACCCCCAGCTCTCCCATTGTTCAAGATTCATGTTTTGGCCTGTGATACTTCTGTGTGTTTTCTGTTTTGGTCATGTCAAGAGTAGTTTGTGTCCAGCTCATCTGCTGCATACACCTAAAGCCTGTATATGTAGCTTGTAAAACATGTCAGTATTAAAGTAATTCATTGATACTGGAAATAGTGCTGATAGCTTTAAATCAGCATTTCATTGCACTAGCTTAATCTGTTAATATTATGATAGGCTTGTGAAAAGCACACATGGTGGTTCTAAATGTGCATACTGCTGAAACGTTGCTCATTTGCTGTATTTTGTTTCATTTCTTCTGTCCTGACAATATTTTGATTGCAGGTATACATGAGCAAAGATTTGCTCAGCAATTCTCAAAGAATGCCAAGTCATCTTTGGCTGAATTATTTTTAATGTGTTAAGAGTAGTTTACACATCATAGTTTCTTTTCTCATACTTTTTCTTTTGGCATTCTGTTACGTTTACTGTCGTGATGCTGACATCCTTACCTTGTTTATGGATCGGTGATTCCTTATAGACTACATCCTGGATTTTGCTAAGCGAGATAGCTGTCAACAGCATTGTTTACTCAGCTGGGAAGACATTTCAATTGGGAAGGTATCTTTTGCAGAGTGAAGCTTATCATTCATATTTTGTGCAGTTTGCTCATGGAATGGAGCAAATGAGCAAACTCCTGCCTAATTTTCACAGTATCTATATTCTTGAAGATATTTGGAAGCAATCTGGACATGATCCTGGGTAACCAGCTGTAGGTGACCCTGCTTGAGCAGTGGGGTTGGATCAGACGACCTCCAGAGACCCCCTTCCCCCCTCAACCTTTCTGTCATTCTGTGATGAGGGCTGTGTTCTCATCTGACATGCAAATACCTGCTTTCCATATTCATAGATGTACTGAGTCATCTGAGCCTTGCACTGTTAGGTTTTTTTGGATGGGGAGTTAGTAATCTAGTGTTATTTTTCTGGCCTTTTTGAAAAGGAAAAAAAAAAAATCCAGTTATCTGTCTCCCGTATCAAAATTGCGTATTTTATTAGCAGTGGGGATTATTGTCATGTGGAAACTTACTAAAAGCACCTGGAAGGCTAAATAATTTGTCTTATAGTTGTCTCTTATCCTCTGCTTTACTGACAAGATTAAAGAACTTTGGGAGTAATGAGATAGAGTTTTGCTCTGTGGAAACAGTGCAGATTATGATTATACGTCATGATTTCCAGGTATTTTGTTGCTCTATCTTTAGTTACTGTTTTGGCTGATTTGCTAAGTGGAGAGGTATAAAGCTCTGGTGTTCTTTCCTTCTGACTAGTCCCACTGGTGCTGAATGGAAGAAGAACTTATATTTCTGTTTTAATTAATGCAGCATTACTGTTAAGTATATCCACACTGCAGTCTATGTCATTTTATATAAAAAACCTTTTGAATCACAGCATATGCGCTGTATGTATGCATGTGTGTGTATATATTTCCTCCCTGAAACAAGGACAACTGTGTTTAACAGCAGAACATTGCCTGCAGCTCCTGTCCTGTCAGAGCTTTTCTCACGACATGTCACGTAAGACCTTCTGGAAACTATTGATATTCTGAGTTCGAACTAAATTTTGTTGTTGTTGTTACTGTTGTTGTCCTGTAATTCATCCAGTTTCTGCAGAGCAGGGCTACATATTAAACTGCCGCCACATAGAAGGAAGGGAGTGATCCTGCCAGTCTTGCTGTGCAAGGATCTGTGACTTTCAGCCAAACTCAGTGCTGCTGCTGTGCCAGAGTGAGGTGAATAGAGTAGCACTGATGCTGTATGAGCCAGGAGGGCTGTGCATAGTGGTGTCCTGCTGGTGAGAGGAACAAGTCAGGAGAAATTGTTCTGGGCCCGTCTTTGGACAGAGCTGGACACCCCTAGTAGTATTGATTCCCCATAACAAAGAGCTTGTCTCACTCTCCTATTGGAGATCCCAGGATAGTCTCCCTCTTCTTTCTCTTCAAGCTCTGCCATACAGCATTTCAGTGCAGGGCTTATTATGGCACCATGCATGTTGAGTACTGTTATGATTTTAAACATATTGATAGACAGGTGTCAATTCACCATACAGACATACAATAACAATTATTGGTACAGGAGGAAGATAAATCTGAGCAATATGTGTGAACTTCCAATCAGATTTTTAAAGCAGTGTTTCTTCTGGGATGTGCAAGGCAGCTTTGGCTGGGTGATTAAAATAGCATTATGGAAATGTGGTAGCTTGAGTTGACAGAACATCTGTGTGAGGGTAGTCACTTCCTTAGAGCCCTATAGGACCTGCCAGAGGGGTTTCCCATGCAGAGAAGCCTGGTGCCATCTGCTTACCTGAAAGTTTGCCATCTCTGAGTCTGCATTATATGCCACTTGCTACTTTTACTTTGTAACAGCCATTCTCACTTTGTGTTTTTCTGCTGTCAACTTAGTTGGTATTTGAACAATTAAGAACTTTCAGACTAAGACCATACTAATATCATTGCTGATGCTTTAACCTTCCCCAGCTGTTTTTCTTCTGTTGGTGAGAGTTTTGGTGCTTACTGCTAGAGATCCGGCTACCAAGGAGACTCAGAGTGTAAAAGGAGGGAGCTATCTTCTTTGATATCCCTTTTGAACACAAACATCAGGAAGAGAATATTCCTTCAGTTAATATAGTTCTCATTTTCCCAGTAAACGGGGGTGGGAAAAGGGAAGGAAGTACCTGATTAGGACTGGGAACCTGGAGGGGAGGGGTGAGATTGAGCCAGGGCTAGCAGAGGACCTTGGTGGTGGTGAGGAGCAGCACTTTATTTCTTTGAAAGCTGGAGATGGAAACTGCACTTGGAGCAAAATAGACAAGGGTAGGATAACTCTGAAATAGTGCTTTTTGGTTTCTTTCCCTTTTTCCCATAAGTAGAAAAAGATTATTGTTGTCTCAGGTGTTAAAGAGGCAGGTGTTGACTGATTGAGATCCCAAGTCCTCTAATTAGTCTCTGGTGAGAGGAGACATTTATGGGAGGTTGATAGTCAGGAAGGCATAAATAAAATTTAGGATGGTAGGCACTGACTCGTGTTGATGGAAGAAGTGATTATCAGTGGGGTAAACTAGAGCAGAGGAAACTGTATGGCCTGAGTGATGGACTAGATAGAAGTGATAGTAGGGATTGGCCATGGATAGTAGTGGTTAATAGCAATGTGAATTTGTGTGCAGAAAAGACTCTACTTGTACCTTGGTCTTTAGTTTAACACTCCTGAACATGCAGGTCTAAAACACTTTGAAGCTCATTTCCTGTTCTGCTGTGTCCCCAGACATTTAATCTTGACTATGTTCTAGCCCCAGCATCAGTGTTTGGGCAGTCAGCCAGTTAGGAGACCTGATCTGCCCTGAAATGATCCATAATTTTTCAGCTGGCTCAGCTCACCACTGGCTGAATGGCTTGTTGCCCAGTCTCCTGAGTACCAGCATAAGGAGTATGTGAGCTTACTTTTACAGGGCCACTAAATCCCCAAGAAAAAAATGATTTGCACAGAGATGGTGACCAATATAAGGAATATAGGGTTATAACATTCTTTATCTGTAAACCAATATTTCAGCTGTTACAGTTGATCGTTCTAGTAATGCTGCAGTCATGCACAATCAGTTTTTAACCTACTATATCAGCAGCATGTGTGGACATCCAGGCATCCTTAAGTGCCAGTTGACTTGTTTCTGCAGAAATGCTAGTTTTGTAGCCATAGGTGACTGGCTGTGGCAGGGAAGCTGTGTTCTGGGCTCTTTCTGGCTGCTGATCAGCAGAGGGGGCCCATGCTGATGGTGTGCAACTTTTAGTTACCCAGGGATATCTTCTTACCACACAGGTTAACCTCTCAATCTCAAGTGTGCAGTGAAAGTGTTGTCACTTCTCTGGCTGGGACTTGGGTCTGCAGATGGATCCCCTCTGAGTTTGTCAGAGAAGAGCTTCCCAAAGCTTAAGCTGCCAGGGCTTGTGCATGCAGTGGTGATCTGTGCTCTCAGTGTTGTTTTGGTTGTCCAACTGTCATTTATCTCACCGTGTTTTTATCCAATAGTCCTCAGATTCTAGCAGATCCTTGCTTTATTGCTGTTGGGACCTTTCACTTTTCAGTAGCTTGGTATTAATCAGCTTAAATATAATGTGCAACTGTAACTGGAGTATTTTTTTTGTTTGTTTTTTTTTCTGCGATCTGATATGTATGAAATCCTGTCAAGGTATTTTCTCTTCCTCTGTTTACATAGATAGAGGATGACAGCCTCCTGCTACTAGCTCAAGTGGTGGATTCTCTTAATGGCAAAAAGCTCTAGGATTCCCATTTTGAAACACAAGAATATTGAAATGATTGTCATAATTTTTAGATACTTGATTTAGATGCTTCTTGATTTTCTTAAAAAACACTCCCTTACCCCCAACCACAATTCTATATGACAAATGTCTCTTGTCAGCCTATTTTCTGTTGTCTCAGGTTCTGTTCTTAAGGTTGTTTACTTGATACTTCTAGAAGTCAGTAAGATATTGCTGTTCACAGTTGGTGTCTTAACTTTTTTTGGTTATTATTTGAAACCCTGTTCTTAACGAACTAAAATCAGAAAAGGGGGTTGATAGAGTTGTTAGCTTGTTAGCTGTGTTGCTTGAAAAGTTTTCTTGCTCTGTGTTATGGTTTGGTCTTTTATCCAAAACTTGAGTAGAGCAGGGGTTTTCTTCTTTCTGCTGTTGTTCTTCCTGGAATCACACATTTAGTGTGGGTTTTTTTTTGGACAAAGTCTTTTCAAGTATGTCCCCTCTTGTTCTTTCATTTTAGAGCAAGCTTATGTCTGTGTAGAATGTCACAGAAGCATCTGTTCTACCACATGTGGAGAATGAGGCTGTCCTGTTCTATTAAGTATTTCAAGTGTTTGTATTAAGCACTTCTCGTTGCAAGGAATTAATGCAACTTTCACTGTGAGAATCTTACACAGTGATTGCAGCAAGCTTTTTGAGACCTGCTGAATGAAAGTTTTCAAGCTATAATCTTAGGAAGGTAACAGGCAAAATTCTGTTTCTCTTTTGCTTAAAGATTTTCATATATTGCCGTTTCTGTATGTCAGGTGAAATGTTTGAAAACTTCATAGATTATTGCACAAACAAATATCATTCTCTTATTGGGCTGAACAATCTGAACAAGGGCATTTGCACATCAATAGATGTGCTAAAAATTCCTTTTGCTTTAACATGTGCGTGTGCAGAAGCAAAATAATTTTTTTTCAACTGACTAAAGCTCCTAGTCAGAACTTCAGTTTCTGGAGGCTATTATTTGGGTCCTTTCCATTACTCCTGGAGATTTTCTGCCATGCTTCCAGAAACAACTTCTTTTCCTCTGGTAGTATCTCATGTAAAATGAGAGATTGATAACTCTGGGAAGATCAGAAAAGGAGGGAGAGCAAGATACTGGGTATAATGCACATGTATGATTGCAGTTCTTTTGTTGTCACTTTGTTCTTGTGTTTGCCCCCATATCCTCTCAAAATTCCCGTACAAATCTCAGGTTTTGAACCTAGCATCCTGTCTTGGCACAACTTTTAGGCAATGTGGGTGGTACAGAGGGTGAAGGAGTAGCAAGTCAGTACTGTAGTGCTGACCATGTAATTCAAGCTTCTGTAGAGCATACACTGAAACAGTTGCTGGTGGTGTACAAAGTGGAATCTATGATTCATTTTCCTTAGGTAAAAAAATATTTAAGAATTATGCTTCTGAAAAACCAAAAACTTCTCACTCCAAAGAATATTAAAATGTTCTGTAGAACAGCAGCTGTACGTGCAGCTTGTGGGTCTGCATGTGCTTGAAAGGGTGAAAATAAAGGTGTAGCAGAAGCCAGTGATATTCTTGGGTTTTAGATGTTTGAATATATATTTTTTTAATCTAAAATTAGCTAAGTCTAGCTAATTCTAGGATTCTGTTAAAAGTTGGGTAGCCAAGTTTGCAACTTTTTCCCAGAAAAACTTCTATCAAAGCAGCTTCATTTATCATAGTGAAAAACTTGAGTTTACAAATACTCAGTTTTGTATAGAATAAAAATAAGTTATGATTGTGAAGATTGTAGCATGGTGACATCTGCGAAAGATGAGCTTTGAGTGATATGGAAAATACAGTAATGCTTTAGACTCTGCAGCAACTTTTGTGATTTTTACCAATTCATAGAATGTACCACTCTTATTTTCCTTTATGGCTTGTGTTGATGGGTTTAAATCTTTGGGTTTTATTCCTATTGGAAATAAATAGTTTTGGGCAATAGTAGTAGACTGGAAAGAATATTTAAGAGCTTAATGCTGTATGTGGGAGTACTCTGGTTCCTTTTAGTTCTGCTTGAGCATATGCTTCAGTGTCTGATCTGTGCCATCAACATCAATGGGGCTGCCTTGTCCTATATGTAAATGTGCTTATTTATAAAAATTCCTTCTTCAATGGGAAGCAGAGATGATGCATTGGTCTTGCAGGAGAACTCAGTTCATTACTTCCTCAGTGTCACAGGACCAGTTGTGCATTATTCTGCTTTCATCAAACTGTTCTTTGTGTTGATAAATAATACAGAATGCAAGATGTTGGTCCATGCTGTCTTAGACTTGACTAGTGAGTAGAGTGTAAATACATTGCTGTATACATGTTTAAATTTGTATAGCAGCAGTGTTTCCAGTGACTTAGAGTGATTTGTAGTAGAAAATACTTTGGTTTGACATTGTTAATTTTAATGGTCTTCTGAAATAGTCCTAAATTAAAATAATCCTACATGTTTTTGGCAGATTGAAACCCACATCAAAATAAACCTTACATTTCCAAACGGAGAATTGTGAACTTTTTATCCTATCCAATTCTCTTCATATTAATTCCTTTTTCTGTTTCTTATTCCTGTAGTCTATATGTATTTTGTGCTCCCGTTTCTTGTAAAGTTCTTTCATCTGTATTACTTTTAAAAAAGTAAAGTCTGTCTCATTTGGGTACTAGTTGGAAAGGAATACCTGATGCTCCAGTCAGCATGGTGCTAGGATACAAGAAGACATTTAAAAGTTTTACACAGGGCAAGGTACCACCATTCTTTTAATTCAGTTTTCTTGAGGAAACAGGAGGAGATCCTAAATTTCCTGAACTTTTAGTAACTGTTTTTAGGCATAAGATTGACTCCTAAATGATTTTCTTTCCCACTCTATATTAGCATTGTAAGTGCTTTGACAGATTTAAGATGTTGTTCTGCAGAGGCTTAGTATTCTGCACAGAAGTAATTAGTTGCAGATGTTAACTCCAGTTTCTTTAATCATCAAAAACCTAAAATAATGCCTTTTTTTGACTGTGTTAGTGCCTTGAGGCAAATGTAGTTGTATTCTCTTTTACACTGGAGGAGCAGAAGAGATACAGAAGAGATATTTGAAGGAGCTGCAGTGATTGAAAACTCTACATTGTTGAACTTTGTGCAACTATTGCTTTTTCTAATGAAGTGGTTTTTTACCTGAATGTCATTAAGACACTGAAAATGAATGAGTTTGCTTATATCTAGTTGAAAATGTGTAATTTTTTTTGCTCACCACTAGTGAAAGTTGCATTCATTGCTGTTGTAGTCTTAAAAAGCATTATTTTTCTTCCTGAAATAGTAGATATGATTCCTCTGAAAATCTGTTTCACCTGATACTGTAACTACAAAACAAAGAAGTTCCATGTAAGCTTAAAATGTTTATGCAGTCTCTAGTGACCCTTCTTAGCGTTGACAAATGCCTGGCTGCTCATGTAAGTGCAAGTGTAGGAGTGTTTGTAGAGAAAAACTGCTTTTCTTCCCTAGTAAAACTTGAGCTGACTGTACCAGCTATAGCAGTGCTTCCTGAACTTGGCACCCTCATCCTTTTTTAAGTTGGTTTTTGGAATTACATGGCTGCTGTAGACAGAGGTGAGGAATAAATGCCTTGGCTAATGGTCACACCACTTGACAGATCCTCAAAATAAGTTTTACCAATTCTGTTCATGTAAACATAGGAAGCAAATAATTCCCAAAGGATGGTCTCTTACTTGCACATCCTTTTTTTTCTTCCTTCTTCTTTTGAAGGCTATACATGTTCCACATTTGATAGTGTTAGCTATACTGTTTTATTCTTAACTGGAAGGTATGTTTTGTTCTTTTTATTATGGTTGCAAAGAAACCCTATGAGTTGTCTTTTATGTTAACATTCTTTATTAATAAATTGTTAGTATGTGAAGATTTATGAAGGTCCTGGCTATGTTCCAAAATACTATACAACATACCAAGGAATACTTGTAGTCTTTTCATTTTGTAGATGACTTCATGCATAAGGGATATGCTTCAACTCTGCACTCCCTTCTGCAAGTTCTGTGTGCCCATTCAGTCTGTGTTTTTGAAATCCTCTCTAAATATATTTCCCGCAGGATTTTGCTTGTCCTCATTCTAGAGCTCCTTCCAAGGCCCATACCTAAATTACAATACAAAGGAAAAATTAGAGACAGTAAAGGAATGTAAAGGAAACAAGCAGAAGTGACCTCTAATGCCCAGCACAGAAATCCATGAATTTAACATACTGGACTTCAGGAAGTAGATATGTTTTTTGAGTGTTTCTAAAAAAATCATATAATGAATTACAGTTGCAGGGAAAAAAATACAGAAAGTCGGTCTAAGGATGTCAGTAGTTAAGTGGCTTGTCTTCCCAGTGGAATTGCTGGATGAAAGGGCACAATCAAGTTCTCAGGGCTTCTAATGGTATGGGTTAAGAAAGACTGAATTTAAAATGCTTGGAAACTAAGCAGATAAATTAGGTGTAGTCAGGTTCTAGAAAATGGGAACAATGCCCAGACGCTGGCAATCTGGACAATGGAGAAGTTTCCACTGCTAAACAAAAGATATGGAAAGAAGATTAAAAGTTAAGTTAGAGTTTATTTGCCTTGAAGGTGACACCCAGCTATCTACAAAGAAATGTCAGAGGCTAAGGTTTTGGTTTAAACAAGAGACCAGATCTGAGACAGGATCTGTGAGCTTCCATCATGGAGATGGGAAGTCTCGAGGGCAGTGATGAAGGTGGCTAAAAGCCCAGATTCTTGGTCTGAGATTTGGCTGCAAACAGAATCAATTAGGGGCATCATTTCTTGCAGAGGAGTGAAAGGAAATTTTGTTTGGAGAAGGTCTGCATAGACTTTGCAGGAGTATTTAGGATTCAAGGAGAGTGCCTGTGTCAGTGAATTCTCTCTTCTCCCTAGAATTGTCCAAATAAGTTGAATGATTTTAGTGAAGAGGACTGGCATCCAGCGTGGTGGCCACGCCCTTGTTGAAGATCAAGGAAACAAGCTAGTGAAGCTTAAATTGGTGCAAATAATACCAAAGGAAGGTAGGAAGCAGGAGGATTAAGGAGATCACTAGGAAGTGTCACAGCAGGAGGAAAAAAGCTAAAACTAGATGGAGAGGGATAGGATTGAATGAGGATTTTGGCTCATATTCCTTCTGTTTGAGAAACAGTGCTCATGTCATATGCAAATCTAACCACTTGCTAGAAATAAATTCTACTGTCATCTTTGTCTAAAAGAAACCACTCAAGGAATCTGGTTTTTGGGGTTATTTTCTGGGCGATAAATTGCAGAATCAGAGAGTATCTTGAGTTGGAAAGGACCCACAAGGAGCACTGAGTCCATTCCTCGTACTGAGGGGACAACCCCAAGAGTCACACCATGTGCCTGAAAGTTGTCCAAATGCTCTTGAACTCTGTCTTGGTGCTGTGACCACTTCCCATTGGAGCCTGTTCCAGTGTCCAGCCACCCTCTGGGTGAAGAACCTTTTTTAATATCCAACCTAAACATCCCATGACACAACTTCAGGCCATTTCCTCAGGTCCTGTCACTGGTTACCACGGAGTAGAGACCAGTGCCTGCCCTTCCTCTTCCTCTCATGAGGAAATTACAGCTGCAGTGAGGTCTCCCCTTAGTCTCCTCCAGGCTGAACAGACCAAGTGACCTCAGCCACTCATATGGCTTCCTCTCCAGAGGATGGTTCACCATCAGAGGATGGCTCTCTTTTGGACAGTCTCTAATAGCTCAGTGTCTTTCTTATATTGTAGTGCCTCGAGGTGAGGCTGCACCACTGCAGAGCAGAGCAGGACAATCCCTTCCCTTGCCCTGCTGTGCCTGATGCTTCCCAGGACAATGTTGGCCATCCTGGCGGCCAAGGTGCTGCTGACTCAGACTGAACTTCCCACTGACCAGGCTTCCCAGATTCTTTTCCACTGGTTTTCTGTATGTGGAAAAGTTGTTTAACAATAATTTTTCAAAGTGTATTAGATATGTTCTGTCCTAATGTCATAATGAACTGTTCTTGACTCCCTTGGGGAAGAAGGCTAAGTAACAGCCTCCTTGTTGCTGGTGGAGCTTCCCTCTTCAGGTGTCACTGACACATACAGCTCTGGTACTCCTTCATGAGCATACTTCTGATGTCTCAGAGCAGCCCAGCAAATTGAGACAAAGTGGTAACTTTGCAGGATGATCATGATGAAAACCAAACTTTAGAAAAAAATAATCAAGCCTCTTTTTCTGCACATGCTTGACAGTAAAGAGTAGCCATCCATACAGGAAGTGCGATCCAGCAAGAACAAAACCCAGAACAACTCCTCTGTTCTTCCAGTTTTTCCTCCTTCAGACTCCAGTCATGTGAGAGGCAGTATATATATGTCCATGTCTCTTGTATGCCATGAATGTATATTCACCATATACTGAGAGAATGTAATGGGGTCATGATATGTGGGGATATTATAAAACCATGTATATTGAAAGACTGGGGTAAAGTACTGCAGTTAATGTATGAAATGGTTTTTAGGTGCTCTCAAACTTTTTTTTTAATTAGTGCCTGTTTTTTTTTGTTGTTTCACTGTCTAGCCTCTAGTTGAAGATCAAGCTTGACCAAAGGGTAAAAGTTCACGATCTCCACACAGGAGGTTATTTCTGAATGACAGGCTTATCGTGTCCTCAAATATTTATGTCCTCTAACAGTTGTCTATCCATCTGCTGAAAATCCAAATGATAATAAACTGTGTGTCCTTTTGGTATAGTAAGTCAGTGGCCTACTTTTTAGTGGCAAGAACAGTTGCTGGTAGCCTGTTTGCTTTTCTTGACTATATTCTAATTTTTATTTCTGTTTTTTTGATCTTGACTCTCACAAAGAAATTTGAATGAATTTTTAGAGGGTTTTTTTGCAGTTTGCTTTCTAAAGACCCTGTTGTGTCACAGCAGATATTAAAGACTTTTAACAAAAGTCATTGTCTTGACAAGTGAGGCCTGGTAGCTGTTCAGAAGACTTGCTACTGTGTACATAATTAAAGCACATTAAGTTCCAGTTGGTGATTTGGGTGTCAAGTGTTATAATTTGTGGTCTTCTCTGAATGATATTTAGGCAGCTCGTGGACACTTTGAGAGCATAGTGTTCCTGCATAGGCAGCTGCTCATTGCAGTAATTGTTTAAAAAACTTGCACCTGTTTCTAGTTTCAGATTCTAATTATTAGATCTATTTATGGTTCTTGGCAAAAACAGTCTAATCACACGTTATTTTAATAACACTGCTTGTTTTAAAGTAGTTACTGCTGTAGTTTCATGGTACTTGAAGCTCTCTTCAGACTTGGCTAAGCTTTTGGGATGACTGGAAAAAAGTAGCTTTCTGTTAGGTAAGGTTTTGAAGATTTACTCAAAATACTTTAAATTTGAAGAGTTTGCTTATGTTGCCTGGAAGTGGGGGTGGGATATGGAAACAGTTTGACAGCTTTTGGTATACGTGTTTATGCTGGGATTCTCTCCAATCTTATATTTTTAGATTGATCCTTCTGAGGTCTCTAATTAGGAGTATTTTAATATAGTGCTCTCTGCATGTATTAAATTGTTGCTTAGTCTTTCCTCTGCTAGCCAGGGAGCTTGTGGGTGACTTGAGGGGGTGTTAGCTGCTCACGCATAATCACTCTTCTCATTCTCTTAACTTTATTCTGTATTTTCACTTAATTCTTGTTGCTTAAGAACTCAGAAGAGACATGTGGTATTGTTATTTAGGGGTGTGATTTTTCTTCTATTGGGGTCTTACACTTGAATGTATTTGGTAAAATATGTCTTCAGCTGGCATGTAGAATATAACGTATCATGTAGCTCATGCTGTCCATCATTGATAATTGCACAGAGAATATGTGTCTGCAAAAGAAGCTCTTGTACTATCTCCTGTAAACTCCCTCAAATACCTGTTGACCTTTCTCTTCATCTTACTGTTTTCTTATGTTTATCTCAAAATGTCACTTCCTCGAAGAAAGGCTTTGAGCTGATCATAAGTTAGCATTGTGACTTTTCATCTCTATTGAGTCTGTGTGTTTTCTTCTGAGTGACTAAAGGAAAGCAGACTGTGCATTCAAACTTTCTTAATGACTCTTAATTGGATTATAGTGCTCTACAAATCAGCAGCTTTTGTATGTTTATACAGTGGTTCCTGCAGTGTAGACAGATGTGAGTTCAAAACTTGTTTTCCAATTTATGGCTGTTTCATGCAGTTTGAATCTAGAAACAGATGAAATTTGTAGAGTGATGGAGCTTATATTACAGTTGTTGTGTGCAGCACCTGGAACTGAAAACTTAAAAAAAAGGTAAAAGCAAAATCTTCCTGGCACTTGATATTGATGGTGCAGTTGTGAAGGTGCACAAAGCACCTTCAGCAGTGACTCATTTCAGTGAATCAGACTCACTGTAACTACTTAAACTTCATAATTCTTTTTCACACAGGGGGATTGTATTTGGGGACTTGCAAGTTAACCATGTGTTTTACCAAACACATTTCTATTTATCAATAAAGTAATTAGGTTAATGTAAATATACCTTGACCAGCTTTTTATTAAGGTCTGAGATAGACTGCTACCTTTTCCCTCATAAAAATGCAGTTATTTCAAGGAGGTTGATCCTTTGCAAAAAGAATTTCAGTATTTCTCAGCAAAAAGTTAGTGGATTTAGTCAGAAATTCAAACTGTCACTTGCCTCCAGATACTGAGTTTTGAATATGAGAAATGTACCAGCAAAATACATTATTCCCACACTGAACTGTTCTGATTCTTAACCATTCAGTAACATTTCAGATTTCTCATTCTCTGTCAAGCACCTCTTTGGCTCCTGTACATCATGCTGTCTCTTGGGGAGAACATGACTGTGGGAGCGATGTCTTGTTCTGGCGACCTCATTCTCTCTAGTCACGTCTTACACAGGGCCCTCTGCTAGCCTTGGGAAAGCTTTCCAAAGCTTCAGATCTTCCAGGTGGTAGAAAGTTTTGTCTGCTTTTGTTATTGGTATTGGAGCACAATATTGCTGCCACGACAGAGTGTGAGTAGCTTTTGCAGGAATACAAGGAAGTTATTTTCTCATATAAGTGGGTCATAGTAGCAGTAAATGTTATCCTAAATGGTTCTCCAGGCAGCAGCTGACAGAGCAAGAGGACACAGTCTCAAGCTTTGTCAAGGGAAATGTAGGCTGGATATTAGGAAAAAGTTTTTTACTGAAAGAGTGATAAAGTACTGGAATGGTGTGCCTGGGGAGGTGGTGGAGTCACCATCCCTGGATGTGCTTAATAAAAGACTGGACGTTGCACTTGGTGCCATGATCTAGTTGAGGTGTTAGGGCATGGGTTGGACTCGATGATCTTGAAAGTCTCTTCCAACCTAGAAATTCTGTGATTCTGTTTTATTTTCTCTTTTTAGAATAGTGTTTTGCTGCTTTGAAAGTTTCTTCTTTGCTTCTCAGTTAAGGGAGAGAGGCACTGATACCGTTAGACAGTATTAATGTTCTTGGATTTGACAGTCAAATTGAGGAGCTCAGTCCTTTGTTTTTTTATTGTTTGGAAGAAATATAGATGTGGTGGGAATCATATTGAGAAAAGTGGCTGAAGAACTTCAATTTGAAAGCATTTCCATCAGTGCATCTATTAAAATGTTGCTTTGTATTCCTAGTACTGATATATTGAAGGTAATAATGCTGCTATAATTTATTTTAAATGCAAACCTAATAGCACTTTGGAAAAATGTAAGGGCTAATAAAGTACTCTTTGTGTAACAATGCATTTTTTTTACCTAATGCTTGTTTTAGATGCCTACAACATTTTTTGGCTTACATTAGTCATTGAGCAACTCTGTTTTTAAAAGAAATTTGAAAAGGTGGTGCTTTATTGAGAGTCTGATGTGTGTCTTTCTGACGCCTTGAAATATTTTAGGATTGGAATGGGATATTTTTGTCTGTTAGAATAACTTCATTTTTAAACCAAGTTTTAGAACAGTACTCTTCATTCTTATGTGCGAATCTTAAAACCTTAACTGGTCATTAAAGATTACACTGTGAGATACTGCTTAAAACTAAGATGATGTTGGTCTTGTTGACAGTGAATTTCAAAGTCATGTTTTACCAAAAGCTCTTATGCTCCTAAATGGCTTTATAATTAATTCTGCTTTTGGGATTGATGGTTTAAGGACTGTACTGATTGGAACAGTGAGTTGAAGGGAAAACAAGTTGTGAATTGAAGGGAAAACATGCTGTGTTGGGGGTTGTTAATAAATGAAGTGTCTGTGATTTTTTTTTTGTAGTGGTTACTTCAGATCTTGTGAAGTTGGGTATGATTTATTTATTGTGGAGAAAGTGAAGAAGAGCCCTTCTGATTTCTTAAAAGTAATATTATTGAATTATTGCTAGATGTGCCTCTGCACACATCCTGTAGTTGAAATACAACTCTCTAAATTCTTGAGTGGACAAGCAAAGGTGCTACAACAAACCAAAAAATTCCTATGATCATTTTTTTCCACAGTAGTGCTGTGGACGTGTGTGGTGTTCTTTTGGGGTTCCTGGCAAAAATAATGTAGGATTGTGCACAAACATAAATCAATAAACTTGTCTGAAGCATTAGAATTGCTTAGAGAAAACCATCTTAGGATGTGACTTCTGTTGAGGCAGCAGTTTGTTTGTAAACAATACGTTTTTAGTAATGAGTTGCTGACTAGCATTTGTGTCTCTAGAGAAGAAGAGGAACGTCTGAGAAATAAGATCCGAGCAGATCATGAAAAGGCTCTGGAAGAGGCTAAAGAGAAATTGAAGAAATCACGGGATGAGATTCAAGCTGAGATTCAGACTGAAAAGAACAAAGTAGTGCAAGAATTGAAAAAGAAAGACAGCAAGCCACTGCCCCCTGTTCCATTACCAAACCTGATAGGGATAAACAGCGGAGAACCAGCAGACCCGGATATCCGAGAGAAGAGGAACAAAGTTAAAGAGGTAAAGGTGATTGGTGATGATGATGATGTGGTCCTACCCGTTCTTGTGTCTGACAGCAGTTATTTTTATGGCATTTAGGTGCTATGGTTTATATTAAAAAAGAAAAACAGATCTACAAGTCATTTAGTAAACTAAAAGTGCACAAGTATTAATGAGCATAGTTGCATAGTTTTTTTTCCTGGGGTTGGAGTGTTAATATTTCACTGGGTAACAACTTAAAAATTATTTTAAAGAATTTCTTAGTGGTATGGATTCAAAGCGTGTTTGTCATTAACCCATGGAACACTAACAAGAGCATCTTTAAAGCAGAGCATGACTTTTTGAATTTCCTTTCAAAGAATTGGATGTGTTACTGTGTCACAGGATATTTTTAGATGTTAAAACATTAGATCACAAAGATAAGGAAAAAGACCTGCTGCTCATGTTTGAAAATTACCAAATTATTACATACTTTTCAAAATATATTTTAAATAGGTCTAAAAAATTGAGTAAATTTAAATGGATAGAATATTTTACAGGTAAATGAGGCAAACTAAGATATTTGCTTAAGTTTTTGGTTCTGTGGCAACTTATGCTATGGGAATTGCTGTTTGTAGTCTTATCCTCTCCACTGCTGTGAGATTCATTGCCCCTTTTTGTCCTGGTAATGCCAATTTCCCATTACTATTGCCTGACATTTCTCTGAGTCTGTACTTCTAACTAGTATGGCAGAAACCTCATACAACTTTACTGTTCTTTTTCTTTCCTGCACTCTGATTAGTTTTATGCCAAAAAAACAGTTTAGCAAAGCAGGAATGGTTCAGGCCCAAGACAAGCACAAACTCTGTTACTAAAGAACGTCCCGGATGATAGTGCTTAGTATTTACATCAGATAAATCTACTTTTAAATTGTAATTTGAGTTTAGTTAGCTTATAGAAACAAAAAGAAATCAGTCATACACCTGTCCTTGTCACAGGAAGGAGTTGTAGCTGAATTACATGCCATTCTGTGGGTAGATCACCTGAGTCCTGCGTTTTGGCCTCAATAACTCCCTGCAACGTTACAGGCTGGGGATGGTGTGGCTGGACAGTGCCCAGGCAGAAAGGGACCTGGGGGTGTTGGTGACAGCAGCTGAACATGAGCCAGCAGTGTGCTCTGGTGGCCAAGAAGGCCAGTGGCATCCTGGCCTGTATCAGGAATGGTGTGTCCAGCAGGAGCAGGGATGTCATTCCTCCCGTGTACTGGGCACTGGTGAGGCCACACCTGGAGTGCTGTGCCCAGCTCTGGCCCCTCAGTTTGGGAAGGACATTGAGACGCTCGAGCGCATCCAGAGGAGGCAACGAGGCTGGAGAGGGGCTTGGAACACAAACCCTGTGAGGAATGACTGAGGGAGCTGGGGGTGTTTAGCCTGGAGAAAAGGAGACTTCAGAGATGACCTTATCACTCTGCACAGCTGAAAAGTGGCTGTAGCCAGGTGGGGGGTCAGTCTCTTTCTCCACACAGCAGCTGACAGAGCAGGAGGACACAGTCTCAAGCTGTGCCAAGGGAAATATAGGTTGGATATTAGGAAAAAGTTTTTCACGGAAAGAATAATAAAGTACTGGAATAATCTGCCCAGGGAGGTGGTTGGAGTCATTATCCCTGGATGTGTTTAAAAAAAGATTGGATGTGGCACTTGGTGCCATGGTCTAGTTGAGGTGTTAGGGCATGAGTTGGATTTGATGATCTTGGAGATCTCTTTTAGCCTAGTGATTCTGTGGGTAGATCACCCAAGTTGGAATTTAACTTTGAATATTAATGATGGCTAGATGGAATCCACTCTTATCAAGTAATGAGCAACTGCTTATTATACATGAGTGATGCAGTGTGGAGCTCTAGCACCATTTGTAGTAGTTACTCCATATAGAGCCCTGTCACAATCTGGATATCTGAAATGGCAAATACTTCCCTGGAAGATGTGCCTGTTAGTGATTACTGTGGAAGTACTTTTGCCTAGGAAGTTGTGGAGTATTGGACCTCCATTACCCTGCTTGGTTAGGGCTGCTTCCCAAAGGACAGCATTGCATTGTGGATTTGAAAAGGTTCTTTGGATTTGTATGCAAACATTTTGAGTGAGAGTATACAGAGCATTTTGCTTTTCTAAATGCTTTTGCAGGGTGAATATTGAATAGCATGGTTGTCAACACTTAATTTTTACTACAGATTACTGTAGCAAAACACCTTTGAGATGGATTTAATGTATAGAATAAAATTGAGTTTATCAAGTAATGCAAAATTACTGAGCACAGCTAACACTGAAGAACTAGCTGGAAGAAATTATCAACCAAAGTTCCTATTGACCAAATCTGGAATTGGAGGGGGGTTTGAAAATTAGTATTTGCATTGTTTGCAAATACTAATTTTGCAAACAATGGTCAGAATGAGGTTGTTTGGTCAGAATGTAGACTGAGAGATGATAAGCTCTAGGTTAGTATAGAATGGCAATTTTCTTGGTCTCACGAAAAAATAGTAAAATTTGAACCATTCTTGCTGATCTAAACCTGAAGGTATAGCAAATTGTAAGGAATTCAGGCTAGTTTGTAAGAATCACCAGGTGGTGATCCTTAGCTGCAGTTGCCACACACCTTGTGCTGTGAAAGGCTTACTCCTTTTTTTGATGATCAGCCTACTTGTGAGTCACACTGACAATCTGTTTTTCTATTGCATAACTTGTTGATGACTAGTATTATGGTTTCTGAAGTGTAGCTTTGCATTACCAGACCTTAGGTTTTTGTGGGACTATGTTTTACGTGGGTAAGTCCTTCAGTCAGGATAATAATGCGTTTGTCTTGAGCAGTTTTCACTTGTGCACGCACTGTGCTTGTAACAGCCCAGGATCACAGGAGCTTGATTGAAAATTCTTTGTTATATGAATTGCCTTCATTGACTCAGTCATGTTAGTGCTGTAGCTACCAGGTGATCTCCAGAATTTATAATTTTTGTTTCATGCAAGGCAGGAGATTGTCACTCTTACAGCTAGATGTGTGAAGGCATAGAACACTGGCGTGGGAGGTCTGCTAAGGAGAATGGACAAATGGTAAGGCTGAGGAGTCATTGGTGGAACAATGTGGCTGAGATAAAACATGTATTAATAGTGTCAAATGAATAATATTTTGTCTGAAACAAAATGTTTTTGACAACATCAGATGTCTCAGAGAAGTCTGCAGCGATTTCAGAGATGTGGAGTGTATTGTGAAATATGTTCATCACTGAGGTCCTCCCTCACTGTTTCATGTAACCAGTGTAGACTAATACAAATAGTCTTTGTAGATAGAGACCTAGCAGAAAAAAAAGAACAAGTAAATTTTTGACATGTTAGGCATTATGATTGCCTGGATTGAGGCCTGAAAAACAGCCCAGGGAAGCTCCTGGCTCTTTGGAGGCTACATATCTAGCTTCAGAATTCCTGGTGGTCTCAAGAAAGCATTTGACCTGATCTGGTTTACTGTGAATTGTCCTGATACACATTTGAGGAACTTCACTCTCAAAGAACAGCTTTATACTGTTCAAATTCACAAAATGAATGTTGTTATACAGCCTATTTCACATCCTATCAAATGGTGAGAAACCTGTATAGAATTGGGTGGAATGAGGGGGGCTGTTGTAACACACATGAGTCTTTACATGTGTGTAAAGAAAGAAGAAAGGCTGGAAAATTTTCAAATGAGGATCCAGTTTCTATTATTTTTGCAGAAAATATATTACCAGTTTTTCTTTGCAAATAGCAACTTGATGAAGGCTGGTTTTTAAACATCTCTGTATAAGAAGTGGTCTGGCAATAGTTTAATATTTTAAAAAGGCATATTTTGATTTTAGAAAAAAGTGCATATAAAAGTAAAAAAGAATTTGTGTAATGCTCTTAAGAGAGCTTTGCAAATTATTTGAAAACTTTATATAATAGGATTTTTTCCTGAGCACAGAGCGAGAGGCTTCTTAAGGTCATGGAATACAACTGGGAGCAGAATCTGCATCTTGCTGGTTTTGTTTCTCTGTGTCATTTGGTTCTGATAATTCTATTTAGTGTTACATTGCATTCTCAAGTTTAATTTACAAAATTGTATAGTCTGTCTGTATTTTTCTAAGAAACTATTAATTATTTCGATAAGGAGCTTTTATGAGTTGGCTGACTATTTTAGATGCACAGTGACAACTCTGAGAAGTAAAGATTTTCCACTTGCTTACCATACATGCTTTATGGCACTTCTCTGGCATATTAGCTTGCTCTTCAGGCTTTTGAAAGATGCTGTGGTGTCTAATTATCTGGTACTTTAAGAACAAACACGTTGAAAATTCTTCTTGCTGCTACACTTTAGCTTTGTATTCATATTTTGGCTTTTTGTACTACGTAAAATAAAAATATTGAAGGTAGTAAATCTTGGGTTTTAAGATCGTAAGTGCAACTTGTATAATTTTACAGCAAGCCTTTAAGATGTGTCTTTTCATAGTGATTAATGCAGAGAAATGAAGAACAAATCCTGTCTTTTGGAAGTCATTGGCTTCCTTTCCAAGTTAAATTTGCTATAAATAGTTGAGCACTTGGAATTTTGGCACTTAATTTCCATTATTATCTTCTTTAAAGGTGTTCAGAGTATTTTTTTTCCTTTCAGTTTAAATGTAATGATTATATAGTGCTCTGTGGTCTATAGTGAGTTTTATTTCCCTGGGAAGGTAAATTTTACCCATTCAAATAAGGAAAATTTTGTAATTCTTTTCACTCTCTTCAGGGTTCATGTTTTCTTTAATTTCAGCCTAAGATGTCACAGTATTATCTTACTGTCAGCACTCATTTAGGATACTTGTTAAAACAGTGTATTTCAGCCAATAATTGTCCTAATCCTATACAGGTGATCCCTTCTCTCTCCTCAGCACTGGTGAGGCCACACCTGGAGTCCTTTGTTCAGTTTTGGACTCCCTAGTATGAAGGAGACATGAGGATATTGGAGAGGGTCTGGTGAGAGATCACAGAGATGCTTAAGGGACTGGAGTGTCTCTGATCTGAGCTAGGGATGAGGCAGCTGGGCTGGAAGGAGAGGGAATCTTACAAAATACCTGGAGGGAGGATGTGAGGGAGACAGAGCCAGGCTCTTTTCAGTGATTCCCAGTGGCAGGCACCAAGGCAGTGGGCACAAACTGAAACACAGGAAGCTCCATCTGAACATCATAAAACATTGTTTACTGTGAGGGTAACCAAGCACTAGAACTGGTTGCCTACAGAGATTGTGGAGTCTCCCTCCTTGGAAATACTCATAAAATGACTGGGAATGGACATGGACAGCTTGTTTCAAATCACCCTACTTGAGTGGGGAGGTGGGACCAGGTACCCTCCAGAGGTCCCTTCCAACCTCAACTCTTCTGAGGTAGGATGATGTTTGTTGACTAAGCCAGTCAGCTGGAAGACAGCTTCTCCAGAATGTTACACAAGTGCACATGGTAAACTTAACATCTAAGTAATAATGCTGTAGGTTTCAGATAGATTGGAAAATCGGAGTTCTCTGGAGCTTCTGTTCTATTACTTGTTCTGTATTTGTTGTGATATGCAGTTGTGTAATCACAGTGCTAATTGTAAATACACTTTTTTAAAATTGAACTCGGAGGAGGTGTTGTGTCCACAGAGGTAAGGCAAAGTTATGAAATGACCAAAGCTGCTGGCTGAACTGATGCCTTAAGTATTAGCTTTCATATCTTTCAGATTCTCTGCTGCCTAGGTGTGTAATTCTGAGCCTCATATTAAGTGTTAGTAAGCTCTCTTCACAGAGTAGGTAGACAAAACAAATCCTTTTCCTGCTGGAGACCAAAGGCAACCGTTACAAGTTTCAGACCCAAAAAAGCATAAACAGTGGAGGGCTGAGGGGAGAGAACAAGGAGGATGGAACTTCTTTATCTGAAGCTATGATTGGACAATTAACCCCAATATGCAAATGGACCTACAATTACAAAAATGTGAAACCCAGTGATGAATCATTATTTTGTGACCATTTTGGGTCCACCTTGGGAGTAGCCCTGGCCAGGCTCTGGTACTGCCCAAGGTGTACCCTTAACGGCCTTTTAATAAATACCTACTTTATTCTCTTATCTCTGTTCCAGGTCAGCCTTCTCAAGGCATCAGTTCCATTCTTATTTGTGCAGTTTAAAAGCTCTTATGTTTACTGAGATGAGATGGCAAGGTGATATCTTTCTGATAAGCTGTTCTCAACACAGTAAAATTCTGGTTCTGTTCCTGCATGTCATGGTTTTCTGGTGAAAAAAACCACAAACCACGTGGAGAAGACATTTAAGCAAAAGTTGTTGTGAAATGGACATCCGGGAAGTAGAGGCACCAGAGTTAAAGGTCACTGAATAATAGAATAGTTTGGGTTGGAAGGGACCTTTAAAGGTCATCTAGTCCAACTTGAAGTTCATTTGTGACATATGACACCTGTAGAATGAGTTCAGTTTGGATGCTTTGCACAAGTGAGGAACAAGTCTGTCTGGGAAGCTGGGGATGTTCTGACTTGAATTCTTTTGCCAGTGAACTTCCCTCAGCAAAACTTTCCATTTATCCTCTTTTAAAATTAGAGTTGTAATATATTGTCTATTTGAAGGGAAGGTAGGAAGTTAATTTATTTAATATTAGTGGAGGCAATGTCAGAAGTACTTACAGATATGTGCCAAGAAGCAAAGTAATTAAAAGGTATTTTCGTCATGGTCTCTGGATGATACTCAAGAGGCTGCTAATACTATTGAGAAGTAACAGGCTGTTTTATAAGCAGCAAAACTAATAATTCCTATGGATTTTTAACCTACATTCCCTTATACCACCCTCTGCTCATCGTGCACTTGTTGCTGTGAATATCCTCATACCTTCCTGTTTGACTGCATGAATTGCCGTGTGTTCTGTGCCTTCCTGAGAGCTACTGGTGTGCTAAATGCTGCCCCCCTGAATGAATAAAGGGTTGAATTGTAACTGCCTTTGTCTCAGTCAGGGCACCAATTGGTGCCTGTTTGCCATATCGAGCCACAGATATTTTTTCTTTTCCTCAACACAAAAAGTAGAGTATCAGGTTTCTCCAGCTCTTTAAAATCAAGTGTGAAATTAGAAAATGGATTAAAAGGCTACTGTTAATGTATGTGTCAAATGATGGATGTACAGACAGCAAGTTGCATAAGCCTTGTTCTTTCAAGAAACTGGGCTAAAAATAGTAAGTATCCCTTTACCTGAGTTCCATTTTGTGGGTTTGTTGAGAAAAGAGCTGTAAAGAAGAAAGAATTACTTAATCATCCAGAGATCTTTTCATGCTGCCTAAGTCCTCTTTTCACACTTACTATTCATACAACTTTCAATGCTAATCGCATTTATTGCTTCTAATTGTAGTGTTTCTGGTCTAGCCAAATAGCTGCCTTCTGTGACTGGGGGACCTTTTTTCAATATCTAAAACCAATTTAGAACAATTTCATTATTGCTGACACTTTACAGTCTTTGTTTCCTTGCTCAAATTTACTTGGGCTCCTAGTTGGTTTCAGCATCAGTTTGTAATAATCCATGCCTGCTAAGGATTTTGCATTGTATTTTGTAGCTCACTGCTCCTGACTGATATTCCTTTAGTTACTTCCTGGAACTGAAGGACATAAGTATCATGACCCAACTTTTTCAGTATTTAGAGTAACACTCCCTGCAGTGTGAATGTTTGTATAAAATGCATACACACACATTTTATATGTAACTGTGTGCATATAAAAATCTCGTTGTATCTATAGATGTGCACACACACGTGGTGTTTATTAGTTGGTTTTGTTTGCACATTACTTGAATTCTTTGTGTTCTGGGTTTTCCAATGTAATTTGACAAGTTGAGAACAGGTAAGTTGGCTTTCAGTTAGTTTCTCTACCCTCTTTTAAGCTTATCTTAATTTTACTGAATTAGTGAAATCTGTAAATTAAGGATAAAATCTCTTTGATCGAGCCTGTTGGTAAATTAGTTTCCATTTATATATTAGAATGAATATTATTCAGTTGGCACTTTGGCCAGTACAGGCATGTTAGGAGTGGCCCTGAACTAAGCCCCAGCTTGTTGGAATGATTTTATAAAGAACTCACTTTACGTTTGTTAAATCAATCATTTATGTCTGTGAGAAGCTTTGCAGCTCAGTGTATTTATTTTACTGGAATAGAAGAATGGAGCTTCATTTGCAGTATTTCAGCTGTACATCCTGGATATGTTGATTTGAATCGTAACTTCAAATGTGCTACTCATGAAGAATGCAAGCTTTTGTTTGAAGGTATTTTAAAAATGAATCAATTTAGTCAAGTTGTAGAAATTACAGAATTCTCCAGCAGTCATGCAGTATTGGAAGCATGTTAAAAATTCAGGAAGGTGTTCATTATTAAAGATATCTTTTTTGCAGACCATTGTGAGAAGAACCTATCTTTCAAAAATGAATTAGCGCATTTGCAGTATTTAAAACACATAAATGCAAATTGAAATCAAAGAAATATGGAAATATTTCACTTACCTGATATTATCAGCCAAACAAAAATGAGGAGAACTCAAGGTAAATTTCTTATGTTCAGAATTGGGTAAATCAAAAGGTTCCATGAAATGTAATTGACCTTACTGCAATTTTTAAAAATTTTGTATTTTGTATGCCATTTATTCTTGTAAAACAGAAATGCTGGTAACAAAAATCATAAATTACAGCTACATCGAAGGTATCTCTATTTTAAATTACACATGATCTATTATACAAGTGTAGGTGTGTTTTCAGCTATGGAGACTTGGATTTGAAAGCCAGAGCATCCTGTTAAGTTCTTGTTAGTCATCTTTACAGAATTTCTCCCGTAGTCTCCTCTGTGTTTGCTGGAGCAGCTCCATAGAATATAAGGCAATGTGTTCTGAACGTGCAGTTTTCCTGATGGTGTTAGCTCTCATGTATTGATAGTAATGATGTCACTGATACAGTGTGAGCTACTGGTAGTTGGTGAGGAACCTCTTACAGTGCATTCCATTAAGACAGAGACCATCTGCATACAATATTGAACTACCTGAAACTCCCTGCAGTTCACTCTAATTAGTTTGCTCTGAGATTTGCATTCCTGATTTGCATCACTGGCATCTATTCTTATTTTCTGCTTTGTTACCAGAGGAATAGTGGCTATCAAGGCATCAGTTTTTGAAAGGGATTCAAGGGGAAACCAAAGCACTGAAGAAAACCCTGTGCCTGTTGAATGAACTGGAGATTACCAGAAACCAGAACAGGGAGTAGAATCACTGAGCATAGATACATAAGATGTCAAACTCTGTTTTTATTGATACTATGGTGTCCAAAGCCAAAAGAGTCCCCAAAAGAGTCAACAAACGTGTAAGCAAGGGAGACATGGTTGGATACATAGTTTTTCAAAAAATGTTTGGCAATGTTCACTGCTAATAGGTGTTGAACTAAGCAGCCATGGGATGGAGGGTAGTTTGTGTGTTTGCCTGGAGAAATTGATTAGAAGTCAGGAAATGGAGAGTACAAATAAATAGTGTTGGAGGCCACAGAGGACATGTGGTGGGGACCCATGCTCTAAGTGATACAAATGAATTATTTAGAGTTTGAAAATGGATGAGTAGTGGTTTGACAACTTTGCTGCCAACATGAAGAACTGCAGAAAAACCTTATGGGACTGAGTGATAATCTCCTTTTTTATTTCTCAGCTAAATGTAAAATGATGCATATTGGGGCTGGAGATGGAGAGATTCCAACTTCATGCTAAGTATGAAAAGCTGTGAGGTGACTTAGTACACTTGAGAATGAGAAATTGTGTTTTTTATAGTTGCTTGGAAATGTCACTGTAGTGCTCAACAGCAGACAGTGAGCAGATAGTCAGTATTTCAGAGAAGGAGAAGAAAACAGATGAGGTTTTTATGGAAGCCTGTGAAGCTCAGGTGTCCTTGCATCTTGCAAGTTTCAGGTTGTTCTAGTCTTTCAGCTTCCAAAACGATAGGGTAAAACTGGCAGAAGCGCAGGGCTAAGCTGATGGACATACTTAGACTCATGGCTAAAAGGACAAGACTGGAAGAAAGGAACTATAGGAACTTCTCTCTCCTTGCTGGTGTGCAGTTGTGGTTGTTTACAAAGATGATCCAAGAGGCTCTACTTTTCCAAACAACACACCACCAGTCAGTCTTGTGAATACCATATTCTCTTGAAATCATGGTGATGCACAAGGTCAAAAATACCTGCATCACCTTGGATTAAAAATATTTGGCTTTCTTGAACATTTTTGAGCAACGTTCACTGCTGCAAGCTCTCCAAATTTAGGGTTTTTACACCTACTGTTCCAGTTCTCACCAATCTGAAGGAATTTCCTGTGTAATTTCATCAGGCATCAAAAGCTTCAAGTATTTAATGCCAGTAAAAAGAGTTTCCTACTTTGCATGCATTTGATAAGCGTTTTTGTTTTAGTAATAGATTTGTTACCAGGTTTGACAGTAAAAGAAAACCCAGTGTTCTGTGTGTGTTAGGAACATATTCCAAACAGACTTCTTCAGTGACAGTGTTCAAAAATGCATGACAAAGGCATGAACTGATGCCTGAAATAATTTCTCTTGAGATAGACCTCCCAGAAAAATTTAAAAAGTGAATTTTCTAAGTTTCATCCAAAATCTGAGTATACAAGGAAAAGATAATTTTTAAAATTAACGTCCAGAAAGGGATTCTTTGCAGACAGTAGGAAAATGGTTATTAATTTTTAATCTGTCAATTGAGCAATCATTTTGTCTAGCAAGTCCTTGGTTAATTTTAAAACAGACTTTGAAGGTGGTTTATATAAATCTCTCAAAATTGTACCCTTAAGCAGAATACATTCCTTTGAAAGCAAAACCTATTTGCTGTCTGATATGCATGTTCCTGATAGAATGGCAGGAACCAGTAAATAGAGCAATTTGCCAGAAAATTGCTTCTTTTGCTTGTTTTTCAGGACTCCTCTTTCTGTTTGCTGATTTCCTGTCCTGTTTTTAAGACTGGAAAGGGGTTTTTGAACCAATCCTTAGATTGAATTACTGTTTCTGACATGTTGCTGTAGTGGTAGAATTTCCTTACAAATCTCTTTTGAATAATTGTAACCTCCTTTTATTGTTTGTCAAAAGACATCGTTGCCAATCTGTCTTTATAAAAATTCTTTATAGAAACCTGATTTCCAGTGACTGTAGACAATTGAATCCCATGAATATGTTCTAAAGTCAGCAAACCCAACTAGATAAAGGTGTATCTACAAAAGCAGTTTCATTTGGCGTGTCTTGCTTCTTGCCTTTCCGTCTGTCCTGCAGCAGAGTCCAAATTAGTCTTTTTGTAGAATTACCAAGTTGTGTTTGCAGCAGCATCTTGCTGGTTGTTATTTCCATTTATGGAAATATTTATTATTTCCCATAATAAACATTTTCAAGATTATTATGCAACAGACCAATACCCTATGAATGATTTTGCTTTCAAAAACAAGATCTGTCATTAATGGTGTCAGTAGAAAGTCCATTGCCAAAACTGCTTGTTTTCTGGTAGACAGATTGCAAGATCTATATATATGATATGCCCAAGCTCAAATCCTTTCCTGTGACAAACTGCTATCAGGTATGGAGATTTCAGCTATGGAAATGTGTGTCTTGCATTTTTCACAAGTTATTGATCCATGCTTGTCATTTTCATTCTACTGAGCCTAAGGGTACCTCTCCTGAGTTCTTTAAGGGCTGGGTATGTTTTTTTGCAAATATTTTTACCTTCTTGCTATTGTCCTTAGTGCTGATGCTCCAGTCAGTTCTGAGACTTTCCTCTCCTCTTAAAGACAGAGGTTTGTTTTAGGAAAAGCTTGTGTATCCTTGCAGGTATTCTTCAGCATTTCCAACTTTCACTGTGCAAACACTGCCTGTAGAAACAATCTTGTTTTTCCAATCAGGAGTTCATGTTGTTTGTTACTTCCTGAGCCAAAATGCCATCCTCAGATAAATTTTGTAGCTGTCAGAGGCATCTGTCTTCTCGTGTCTCTCCAAAGCGTTGTGTGCACCACTGCTCCCAATAGTATAGATGTTCTGTCTATAGTATAACATGCTACCTGTTCTGGCAGTAACAGAAATCTCCGTGTTGTTACAAGATCTCTTGGCATATCGTCTTTACAAAACTTAATACTGTATGCAAGAGCTGTGGGACTTCTCACTTGCATGTAACGTGCAGTTCTCTGCTAACATGATACCATGATGTCTGCTTGCTTTGTGGTGGAGGAAAGCAGTGAGTTGTGTGCCAGAGTGATGGTGGTCAGCGTTCATCTGGAAAAAATCAGTTGGCTACTTAGTGTAATAGATGATTCTTGAGAACTTAAAACACTGTATTCTTAGTGTTTGGGGTAGGCAGAGGGGCAGGACAGATGTTTGTTATCAAAGTAGCTTAGTCTCCTCAAAATATGATTTCTTATCTCAGTCTTAGTTGATGTAGTCAGCCACGTCTTAGTCTCTTGTGTTCAAGAGACTTTCAGGTCTCACTAGTGTATTCTTAAATTACTTCTGCATTAATTCATGCACCTATTGAAATGTAACCCTTTGCAGTTTCTATCTTAATACAATTTTCTTAGGATAAATTATGTATATAGAACCATCTTCTGTTGTATGTATTCTGTTTTAGCTGTTTGTAATTTGCATACTTTTTTGGGGTTTCTTCAGAACTAAATATTCTGTAATAAAATATGTACCTTCCCCCCAGAAGCACAGCATATTAGGACAGTGAAATATTCCACAATTAACATTCTGCTGTGAGGAAAGAAGTTCTTCTCCTGGACTTAACTAGGTTTGATCTGTTCTGGTATTTGCCTGTATCATCAGATTTTTGCAAAGCTAGAATGTCAATGGCTATTTGATTCTCCTTCATGAAATATTTATTTGGGGCATCCAAAGATCTCAGAAGACCAGTTTCCCTGATGTGCAAGCCAGTTGGTTGGATCTGCCACGTCATGGTCACGTGGTTGTTTAGTCACCTATTTGTTTTTGAGCACAGAGAGTATAGTGGTCCATCTTTAGTTCTTTCTAACCTTTAGGTCTGCTTTCCCAAGCAGAGTTTTTAGGACTGGCAGGCTTCAGGTCAAAGCAGGACCCTTCACAGAAGCCTTCACTGTCCCCAGTCCTTAAGTCTACCCTGACTGGATAAAGCCTGAAGTAGCCCAGTCTGATCCCATAAGCGATGATGCTTTGAGCAGGAGGTTGAACAGGAGCGGCCTCCTGAGCTTCCTTCCCATCTGAATGATGCTGTGACTCTAGGTTTTATGATATTAAGTTAATGAACAATTTTATTTGGAAAGTCGTAGGTTTGTTCTGGACAACATTAGCAAGAGCTCTCAGAGGAATTTCTGTGGTTACTGCCTGTGACCAGGTTTTTATTGGGTTTGTCATGCTGCAGTTTTCTTACCTGTCAAGAGAGGATCCCTTTACCTGACTCATCTTGATGTTCCAATATGAATTGGCCAGTTTGACAAGCGCTGTGTAAACACTGAGGAGTTTGTAAATGCTTTTCTCTCCTCTTTAATATATATGCATCCACTTTTTCTTGCACTGCTAGTTTATGACACTAAAAGAAATTCTAGAGCATTATGACCTAATCAGGTGTCCGAATCAGTGCAAATACTAAAAGCAACATAGGAGCTGACTTTGATTGACAAGCAGTAGGAGTGGGACTTTGGCATCTTGAGAGGGGCAGCTGTGCTTAGGTTGATGCCAGTTTTACACAGAAGTGCTCCCCAGCTTCTCGGGCCTGTGGGGGGGGTTCAAATTTATTGTCTAGGCACAAGTTAACTGAGCCATGGGAAACTGGGAGGGAGTTTACATTTAAAGGAATTACGGCTTTGTAGTTTGGAAAGGGATCTCTTGATGGTTGTAGGGAGAACAGGGGCTGTGTTTGCCATGTCTCAGCAGGCAGTTTAGATGCAGTTTGAAAGATCTGGGATTCTCGGATGCTGACTTCCACTAAATGTTGAATTTGGTAGGAAGAGGGATCTGAGAGGTAGTAAGAGGAAAGATGTGAGGTAGTGCTGGTGAGGCTGCACCTCAATTTTTAACCAGCATCTGCTTGTTCCCTCACATTTTCTGTGAGTATGGTGACTCTGATTAAAATAAGAAAATTACAGTCATGTAAATCATACTGAAAACAGATTGCCTTGCCTCAGTTTCTTAAAGGGTTAGTATTGTTCTGTTAGTTACATTCACATAGTTTCTCCTCTTAGAAAGCATTTATCAACTTGTGAAAATCATGATTTTAAGTCCTGTAAATTTCTTGAGGATTTTGTTTATATTAACACTATTTTAATACCATTTAAAATATGAAATATAAAAATAAAATATGTTTTATGTTGTGGATACAAGCATATGACTGTTGTTCTAAAAGTTTTTCCCTACTGTTCTTGTGTCTGGTGCAGTCACTGTCTTTTGATATCTGATTTCTTCCTATTACTTTTATCTGTTTAGGTACTAATAATATTTATTTATTTAAAGTGCATTCGCTTTGCAATTTGGTGGCTGCTGAATTTCCAGCAAGTAAGGAGCTTGAAGAGTTTTAGCAAATCCATAAAAGCATTGCTTAGTGCTTGATGTGCACAACTTGTCAGCAAGACCTTTTGGGTTTTTAGATGTCATTTTCTTACTAGGTGGTGGAAATATCTATTAAAAAGCTAAATGTTTTGTGTCGTAAATATTAATAACATTATACTGCTTTGTTCATTATGCTTTCTAAAAAGCAAAGCTTTTGGCTTTTTCTTTTGGTAGAGGCCATATGACAGTATATCTTTGTCAAGTAGGTGTTGCTAATGAGAAATCTGTTATGCCTTTTGCAAAATTGCTGATTCCTACTTGGATGTACCAGTGTAAATAAATCCTTTTTATGCTTCGGGTATCAGTAGGTATATTTTTCTTTTAGTTAGCATCTTAAGACATTTGCCAGTGTTTTACAGCAATTTCCTACCCTTAAATGCATTCCTTATGCTTACATTCTTAAATGCGTGTGGATATATTAAAGGAAAAGAAAAAACAAGAAAATGACATAACACAGAGCATTAGGCTCCATAGCTCAAGTCAAATAGACATAAATTTTTTCCAAATTTATTCATGCTGTAAAATCTGGTTTCTGTAGCAGACAGAAGCAGTGACAAAGTGATTGGACAGTATGCTGGGATGCCTGTGAAAGATGAAGTCTCAAATAAGGAATAAAATACTGTATTCATTGAGAGTAGTTTTATAATGTAATCAAATCCTATTTTTTTTCTGTTTCTTAGATGATGAAGCATGCCTGGGACAATTATAGGCAATATGGATGGGGACATAATGAGCTCAAACCAATTGCCCGGAAAGGACATTCCACCAACATATTTGGTAGGCTATATTTTCTGTTTTGTTTATGATTTTTTTTTTTTTAATATGTCTGTCCATGTATCTTCTTTGAAAATCTATCCAAACTTTCTAGCAAACTGTGTTTTAATAAAAATTCTTTTGAAGTGTGAGTGACAGAAATGTATTATTTCAGTGGTATTTCATTGAATTGCTTTATTAACCTACTTATTGGGAGTAGTGTGTTCTTGTTGCAGAGGCTGAGGTGTGCCTATGTGCACTGATGCTTTGTGTGTGTGTAGATAGAAATGATTGTCCTGATGCAATGATGGTTATTTTTTGGTTATATTTTGAGATGCAATGAATATAAAGGTGTTGTTTGTTTTTTTTTACACCCTCCTCATCTTGTGTAGACCTTTGTGCTTAATTCCATGGGAATCATGGTACAGTCTGAGTTGGAGGGAACCTTCTAAAAATGATCTAGTCTAACCCCCCTGCCATGGGCTGGGACACCTTCCATGAGACCAGGTTGCTCAGAGCCTCATCCTGCCTGGTGGTGAACACTGGCAGGGATGGGGCACCCACAGCTTCTCTGGGCAACCTGTGCCAGTGCCTCACCAATGGTACTTAGCACAGTGCAAGGACAGAGTGTGAGCTCAGGGAACACTGGAGCAAAAGGCTTCTTCCATGACAGGAGGGCATTTCTTAGATACCGGGACAGCACTGTGTGTTCTTAGATACTTTGTTATCTTCTACATGGGCACTGCCTTAAGTTTCCTTAAGAAAATCTCTTCTGAATCTTTACTGTGATTTAGTTTTATGTTATGATTACTTGATGATGTGCCTTTATATTTTTTCCAACTGATAAAATTGGATTTGACAGGGAAAAATCTTTAATGTTCACCTCTATGATTATGTAGTCTTTGCTACTTGCAATTCTGTTGCCGAATTTGCCATGTGTAATTTTAGATTAGCCTTGGTTTGTACCCAGACTCCATGAAGTAAGTTTTTTTCCTTCATGTGGCAGGAAGACATTTTTATGATGTTTGTTTTTAATGTGAGTGACATGGTATTTTGAAACAGTTATGAATTACAATTTCACTGTAGTATTTCCTTTCCATTCCTCCTCTGCTTACTTCTAACATGACTACTAATGAGTCTGGAGGACTTCTGCTTTTTGGAATGATTACTCTTTGGAGTCCTTATTTTTTAAAATTTTGGCATTGCTTTGTGAAAGAAATTGCAGGCCTTGTCCATGTCAAAGTTTCTGCTCCCCTTGTTCCAGCTAACTCTAGCAGCCAATGCCCTACATGTTTGTCCTTTTAAAATCCAGATGCTATTTTGTGCCATTTAGTTTTTAGCCAAATCATGTCATGATTGCTCTATTCAAGGCTATTTCATATGAAAAACTTTTCTGGAACACATAATCTTCAGCATATATCAAGTCTAAAATAGAATCAGCTATTGTTCGTTTGGTGGATGGTTGATGGGGGAGAGTGCGTGTGTGGGAATTGGTCTTTGTACCAAGGACTGTCTAGGCTGTATTGTTATTCCTAGCTCTTTACCAATCTCTATTACCCCTATTGACACGATTCCTAGCAGTATTTGCCTTTATAGAAGGCTTGCTTAATTTTTTTTGAAACCTCGCGCTAGTTCTAATAAAAAGACGCTCAGCAAAATCTGTTTCTTTTATTCATCTCAAAGATGATTTGATCCAAACTATTTTCAGCCATTGCTGCAATCTACTGTGCTTCCATTTCAATTCCTAGCACGTCTGTGAGATCCTGCAAGGAGATGATATCGCTGGTTGAACGGCAGCCCTTTGCATGAATCTTTGGGAAATCAGGTTTGCTGATAACTCCCAAGTGAGGTTAAACACCATTCAATTTAGAAGACAAATAAGTCATTAGTCTTCCCCGTTGGACTCCACTTTTGTCTAAAGCAGTGTGTATCTATGCCAAGGAGAACACCAGTGTTTCCAACATTGCAAGATTCTAGCAGGTTTCATTCTGGGGTCAGAGAAGGGGAGAGGAGGGGTGGCCTGCTCTGCTCTTAAAAACCTTACTTTTGAGTAATTAAAAATATAAGGAAGGATAAACTTTAAAGCAAGATGCTCTATGCCTCACTGAAGCATGCCAGCAAGAATGTTTATGGGTTTCCTCAATTATTAGTTTGACTTTTATGACTAAACATGCTGGGTTTGCTTTAGTTGGCCTGCAGCAGGAAACTCTCGTAGCCTTTTTGAGATGTCTGACTGTAAATTGTAAAGGAGAGTCTGCTGAAAATACTGTCTTTCAAACTGTGTAGTTGGGCAGTAGTTGTAATCTTGAATAGCACCTCTTGAACAGCTGGGTCACAGCATTAGTAGTATGGTACTGCTTTGGAAAAGTATGACTGGGAGTGGGTGAGCTTATAAAGATATTTACATTTAGATGTTATATGAAAGAAACCTTAATAGGTTCTCTGTTGGTGAAACGGAGTGATAACTGCTTTTAAAAAGTCTGGCATTTATTCCTACCCTGTAAAATGAATTATAAAAGTCAAGGAGAAAGTGCAGCAGAGAAGTACAAATTTTCTTTCCAGTTTATATTTTTGTTTGCAGCTCTGCTGAAGGTTGTTGCAGCTAAGCTAAAGAAAAAAGTCAGGTTTTTTTGTTGGACTGCTTAAATTGATGAAAAAATGTGATGGCAGCTGCCGGGCATTGTTGCAGAGGGGGTTTGTGTGGGATCTCAGTCAAGTTCTCATTAGAACACAAAGGGTGAAGAGAAAAGGCTGATGGAAAATGATGCATGTGAGATAATGAGCAAGCACAACAAACACTGAGCTTGCTTCAGGAGGGTTTCTGAGTTGAGCACAAACTGGAGTAGTTGATGGTATTGTCAGATTCTCTTCCTGTAATGAAATCTGACTGGATTTGTGTTTGTGGATAAGAGCAACCACCTGAAACATGCTGTTTGAAGATGATTTGTCTCTGCACTAGTTTGATGACCTGTAGGTGAACATCTCCTGAAAGCACAATTAAAGTTATTCAGTGCAGATATGCTTCAGTTTTAAACTGTATGTGTTTGTGGTGTACCTTTTACTCCAGTGTCATATGGACTAAGTACCATTGCATAAGCTGTAAGGATTCTTTATTGTGAATTAAATTGAGTAGTTAGTACAGGTTAGTTTGGGTCAGTCTTCAATCTCTGTTTTTCTAAGATATTTTGTTTGAGAACTTGAACTACTTTAAGGAAAAAATATGAAGACAATGCTTGGGCAATTTGGAGCACTGTCTTCAGCAAAATTAGAAATTGTGCGCTATCATCTGACCTGATACTTTCTGAAATTAGAGTTCTGACATTTGTGGTGTTTTGTTGTTTGGGGGTTATTTTTTGGTTTGTTTTGCTAATTTAAATTATCTGAAAAATAAAGTGAAGACGTGTAGTTTGTCAAGTAATAAGTACATGACAAAGTACTGATACAACTCTTGCAAAATTGAAAACTTCTCTATGTATTCTGTCTGGAGATGAGCTGCTTTATATGAAGGTGATCTGGTAATGTACATAATCCATAAACAGTTATATGTCTAGATATGTTTTGAGGGGTGTGGAAAGATCTTAATAATGATACAAAGTTGTAGACTCTTGCATGCAGACATACCCATTCTCATGCACAAAGATTTAATTAAGTCATTATTTTGTTACACTAGGGCTGTCTCATGCATTGATTGTGCTTTCATGCCTCTCCTGTTCTCTCATCTCACATGCCATGTAAACAGTCAATTTAACCTGAGGTGCCTGCCTTGGGGTCCTGACTTCTAGGGGGGAGAGAGAATTGTAAGGGAAGCCACATTGTGGTTGCATTTGTGGTATCTGGTAGAGCCCCAAGGCTGCAATGCAGTGCCTTATCTCTTCCTTAAAACTTAACCAAATAAATCTGTCCTCTTTTTTATGAGGATTTTTTGTCTGGCATTTTAAGTGTCATTGGTGAGCAAGATTTATCCCAAGGGAATAACTCGAGGATTCAGGTGGGGCAGCTCGTGTGCTGAATATTCTCTAATATACCAGTGGACTTCTTGGTTTGTTCCACATCATTGGTTGTGTCCTGTTGGCTGGTTTGCACATAGCCAGCCTCAGCCTTTTGCTGCCAGTGCCACTGATGGAACCTTGTGACACAGGACAAAGTTGCTGAGGTGATTGCAGCAGTGTGGGACACTCCTGCTGCAGCTCCTGGTGTTGCTGAGCAATGGAGATCTGACAGTGCATTTCTCCCTGTGCCGGGGAGCAGGAGCAGCAAAACTCCCAAAGAAAATGCATCTGTCAGACTGCAAGGATGGGAGGCTGTTGCAAGAAGGAGCTGAGTCAGGCACAGGAGCCTGCTTTTCTAATACCTTTGACAAGTACAGAAGCTTGGGAGAGCAGTGTGATTTCTCTGTCCACTTTGTGGTTCCTGAAGTGAGAGGTGGAATATTTCTTGTAAGCACTACAAAAAAACCCCACTGTAACAGGCTTTTTGTTATTACTTACCCTTGGAAATACTCATTAGTTTGTAAGACATTTTTGTTATCTGTCCTTGTAGCAGTTAGTGGGCTGCCTGAGCTGCTCTGACATTATCATCTGCTGTCACCTGATTAGTTGTAATTTACTTTTGAAGTCCACATTAATAGTGTCAAGGGTGTCTGATTTAGTAAGCCTTTTGTATTTTCTGGTTTGGTTGGTTGGTTTTTAGCTGGCAGAATGCCTGTTTATAAACAGTATGGAGACAAACACTTCTACTGGAAAGAAAATAGATGATACACTTTAAAGACTGTGGAATGACATTTTGAAGATAAGACGGAAAACTTCTGGTGTCTTCTCATTGTAAAATTCTAATGAAAAGACAGATGGAAAACACAGCTTCTGCTCAATGTCCTTTTTCTGTGCATATGTTCAGCCTTTGAATCCCTGTAGAGGATAAATGAGCACAAAAAGGGAATATGAGGTATATATGTAAACAAAAATGTTCTTGACTGTATGTTATCTTGATAAAAAAAACCTCTATAGTGAGCAGTAGTTCTTATCTTTTAGCTGTACATGCACAAGTAATCTACTCATTATTGCCTTTTTCTGTGGCAAGTGGAAGGGGAAGGAAAATCCATTCATACTAACTAGGGAAGAGAGGTAATTTCACAATGCAAATTCCAGCCTAATCTCTGTATTTCAGGTTCAAGTCAATTTTAAAATAAATGAAAATGGCCTTAAGACAGGCCTATGCATCTGTGTCCTCTGCAAATTCAGTAATGAGTGACTAGAGCGAGATAATGTTGAATATTATATGTACATTGAATGTGTATTTTTTTGACCCATAACACAAACTTTGGAAAGATAAAATTTTGAGAAAGAGCATAACTCTTGAGTTGCTGGCTTTATTTAGAACTAGAGCAGTGTTCTAATATCACAAGAAAAGTTCCTTAAGGTCAGAGGACAGATCAAACACGATCGTTACTCAGTCTTCAAAAATTGCTCACAGCAGGTACCTAGGGAAGACATGTAAGAGCAGGAAAAGCTCCTAGTGAGCTTGTCTCAGAGTACTCCACAGCCTTACAGACGTTTTTGGAGTGTTAGTGCTCCTGTGGTCAGAGGCAAAAAGTTTTATTTAATCACGTCTAGTTTATTTTTCCTTGATTTTGCCCAAATTGCGTTGGAGTCTGGGGAACCTTAAGAGCAAGATAACCCATTACGAGTGGTTCCAGAGTTTGATTTGATATTGTGTAGAAAACTTCTTAGTTCTGAAGTCTGCTCGCTGTCCTGGATTCCTAGTTTTGACATTGGAAAAAAAAATCTATTATACATCTCTTGCTTGCCATTCGTGAGTTTGTGGAACTGCACATGCCCTCAGTAGTGCCCCGATTCTGTATGGAGGGTCTTGGCCTGTAAACTCATTTCTGTCTTCACATTTTTTCATACCTGGTTATCCTCTTTCTTTGTATATTTTCAAGGTGGTGCTTTGGGAGTCTTTTTTGGTGTTTGAGAGGAAGACTAAAACCTTGTTCCATTTTCTGTTTTGTTTCCTGTTCCTTTCCTAATAATAGTATTCTCTGTCTTTTAGGCTCCTTGTTGAGTCTATACAGTACAGGGTAGCTTTTCTGCAGTAGCATTCCTTTTGGAAATCTTCATCCACTGTATCCAATGATATATTTTATAAAACTAATGTTATAAATATTTTCGATTATCTCATATTTAAGCTTTTGCCTGAGCAGTCATCTCAATAGGATCCCACTGGTGATTTTACTTCACACTGGTGGTTGTTTACATTTATTCCGTTTTCTATCTTTTAAACAGTTTCTCATCTACATGAGAACAATTTTCTTCTACCCTGCAGCAGGTCAGTTTTCTCAAGAGCTTTTATTAAGGGATGGTCTCACATTCCTTCTGTGTATGTTCTCTGTCCATATGCAAGTTCACTTCTTAAAAAGACCTTAACATTGATGCTAAGATAAGACTTCCCTCTGCAAAATTTCTGACTTCTTTATCTCATTTAAAGCTGTCATCTGAACGATGCTGCCAATTGGGCAAATAGTGATTTGTTAACACTGTTTTGCTTTGCTGCAATGCGTATCGTGCTTATTCAGAATTTAGTTGTTCTCTGAAACTTGCAAATATGTGCAGACAGGATACAATCTGTCTGTGTGTTCCCTCTTAAGTGTTTTACAGTTCTGGTGCTGTAGATAAAAAACAACTGCTTAGCTAAGAATGTTTTTTGAATGTCACTGATACTTCATCAAACTGTCACGAGTGTGCCTATGCATATCAGGAAACTTCACCATGAGCAGCTGTTGTCTTGTTCTTTTTAATAATACAATATTCCTACTGAATTCTTCTCACACAGTTTGTATTAGTTTGTGTACAATGCATTTAGGGCAGTTGCACTTAGTGACTTTTTTAAGTGTCTGAAAGCAAGTATGTTAAATCCTATTCAGAAGAGTGAAAATTCTGCTTTAACCAGAAAATCCCACAAAACAAACAAAAGATGCACAAATGCAAAGTGGAATTAGATAAACACACCTCATTTTTGTAACCTGCCTTGCAGGACAGCGAGGTAAGCATCTTCATGAAATGGTAATGAAAAAATTAGGTCACACTAGAGTTCAGGGCTGAGGCTCAGGCTGAGAATTTTGATTCTTTCCAATAGCATTCTCTCCTGTTCTTCTGGTATAAACCAGATGGTTTGCTTGGAGGAAAAAAAAAATGTTTCTTGGTGGAAATCTTTGGCCTTAGCATTTATTTTAATTTGTGATTTATTTAGATTGTGGGAATGCTGTTCATGAATTTAAACCTTTTCCTATCCTTTGGAATCAAGAGCAGAGGGCATAATAAAGAAATGAAGTTAAGGCTATGCAGTCTTGTTTTGGACTGTGAACAGGCATGAACAGCTGAGTAAGAATTAGCATTCTGAGCTCTAAAGCTAAATCTGCTGAGGACAACTCCATGGGCATGTGCACAGCAAGGGGGTCAGGTGTGGATACACTTTGCTGTCATCTGATGCCAGCAGATGTACCAGGCAGCTGGAATTCAGCAACAGTTCAACCACGTGAGTGGAGCACTGTGCTTGTGCCTAGTACACTGATCTGTTCACTCAAGTTTTGCACCCTTCTGGTGAAGTTCTGTGGCTGTCCCACTGAAAATCTGCTCCTCTTATGCTGTCCCAAAGAAAATTTGGAATGTGGTTTGGACCAAAATGTGCGGAAAGTGGTCCAAATATAAAGATAGAAAAGCCTGTGTGCCGTGATGGCTCTTAAGTGTTTTTTTTTAAATATGCTTTTCCTACTGCCTAGCTGACAAAGTAATTTAGCTTACAATTATCTGTGAGAGATTGTATCTCGTCTTGGAAGATCTGTACTTAGCTTCCTTCATGCATCAGGTCACACAACTATACTCAAGTCCAGATAACATCTTGTTCTCTTATTTACTCTCAAATATTAACCTTGCTTTGCTTGCTGCTGTGTTTAACTGATTGCTGCCAGTGTTTAGGTTCTTCACACTTCCAGGCCATCATTCACAGATAGTTTTCCCTTCTGTCTTGCACTTCCTGTTTTCTCAAAATTGACTTACTTCAGATCTGTGTTTTTGGTTAGTTTTGATTGACTGCTTTGTGCATGCAGCAGATTTGCCATCACCATTCACTTTTCACATGTTATTCTTGCTTTCTTTGTGATACATTTCCATGGCCTTCTTGGTGCTCAATGCCATCTTCTCTCCCTCCTTCCTTTCCTACTCTGAAATTCATCTTAACCTTTCTCTCCTGACATTGTGGCTTTTCAGTTATCACCAGGTCTTAACCTGCCACTAACTCAGATCATAGTTCCAGCATTAATCTTTATTATGGTCTGCACACAGTCCTCCTCCTGTGTACAGTAATTCAGTTTGGTCTTTGTGCTTAAAAATAAAAGAACAAAAAATGTGAAGGAAATTGGATAGAAATGTAGAAAATTGAAATGGTCTGAGGATATTTAGGCTTTGTACTAGGGGGACTGCATTCAGCTCTTGCATGCATGAATTTTGAATTACTTTGGAGGGCCATGTAAGATTTAGGTAGGGAGTAAAGTAAAGCAATCAGGTGAAGAGCAGTCAAGAAGGAGGTTTATTGCAGTATAGATTCTTAGACAAAGTTAAGATGTGGGTCTTAAGAGCATAGGTATTTAAGCAGCAGTTTGCTGATTATTAACAAATACCAGCAGGTCCAGTTTTTAATAGGTTCAAAGTCTAGCATACAATTCAGTGTTCTGCTCCCATTACTTCCTCAGTTATGAAATTAAGGAAAGCATTGCAGTTGATCATTTAATGTTATTTATATGCTAAAGTGCTCTATTGTCTGGTACAAAACATTAAGACCTCCTTTTCATCTTGTCTATTATCAGCAATTTAACAGAACTAAGCAATCAACATGCTTAGTTTTTTGTTCTGCTTTTTTAATTAGTCTAAAATGTTAAAGGCAATTGGTTTCTTCATGGATACTTACAGGCTTATTCACTGCATTTTATGACTGAGCTGAAATCATACACTGCAGTTTTGTATGAAATGTATAGTTTCATTGACTAATTTTGAAGCACTTGTTTTCTCAGTGAAATTAAACTCTCTTGTTCAAAAGTTTAATTAATTTTCTTAAATGTTATCTTGTTTCTTGTGAGTCATTAACGTGTTTTGCAAGTGGTATGCTTCAGTAGTGGCAGCTTTACTGCCAGACCCTCATTAGAGATACAGAAAACTGTTGATAATTGTTTGCTTTTAATTTTAATGTTACATATTTTCATACTATGTCTCTAATTGTCTGTCACATCAAGAAATCCTATTGCTACACTCTGAAAACTTGAATTATTTAAATCTTTTGGAGTAGAAATTGATATATTTTCTAATATATAGTGCAGTCTTGCCCAGTATGTATTTTTCAGCCATTATGAATCTGGGCAGACAGGAATATCAATAACAAGAATATTTATTTTCTTTAAGATTGTAATAACTCTGTATTTAATGTCAGGCTGAGTTTATCAAGGAAGCATTTTCACTCACTTGCTAGGAATTATATGTGAAACTATGTGAAAAATAACTAAACTTTTAGCTTTAGAGTGTGAGAGAGTATATATTCCTCCTTGGGGAGGCTTTACATCTCCTCTTTTGTTTCTGGAATCACTGTGGTGGAAAAGGGAGGATCTGCTCTATGCTTGTGTACACCCCAGTGGTTGGGTTGCTCTGTCAGTAGTGTTGGACCAGTCTGAAGCTGAGGTCACCTGCTTTAGTGGAAATTTGTTAGAAATTACAGTATGTTATTCCTTGAGGCTTTGGTCCTCTCACATTTCTTTTGCAAGCTGATCCTGCCTCCATCCCCAAGTAGCTACACCAGTTATCAGGCATGTTCTGCACCAGTAGGAGTAGGTACAGCTTCCACTAAGGGATGTCTGTCCCGGGCCCTGCAAAAAAAGAAGTGGATATGAGACAGGCTGAGACCAATACTATTTCTGGCACTACTTCTGTTTGTATCTTATGGTTCTGTCAGTCGGTATGATCATCCCATTGGCCATGGGAAGCTGCTTTGAGAGTGAAAGCTATTTTCTTGCATTTCAATCTCTAGTCTTTGCACATAACTAACTATAGGTTCTGGCTTCTTATTGCTTAGGAAGACAAGTCTTCTTTCCAGAGTATAAAATAACTTATTTTGATTGCAGGAATGTCATCACACAGAGATACTTGCTGTTTGTGTGGTGTAGAGACAGTTGTCTTCAGTAACGGCCTAAATGCTTTTACTGTATCCAACTTCTTGTTCTTCCTCAGTCTTGCCAATTCCCTTAGCTTTCTTCAAAGTGTAGGTGCTTATGATGTCTGCAGGCTGTCCTTGCAAAGGAGAATAAGAGTCTTTAATAGATTCCTGTGTGATTTTGTCATTAGTTTATGAAAACGAAAACCCTCTCTCGATTGTAAAGGAACCGATGAGCATGCTGCTTTTGGTCATGCTGTCTGCTGCCTTTTCTGAGGAAAAATAAAATGCTTCCTTCTCAGTCACTGCTTGAGCTAGAAGAGTAGGAATGGTTACATGCACCTATGAGGCCTATTTATATGACTTCCTTGGAAGAGGAGTGGCCTCAGTAGGTTCCCACTTAGGCTGGTTTCCTTCATAGCAGCAGGATACATTTTGGTAATTAGAGATCCATTTGACCAGGCCGGACTTCCTTCAGGTTTTTTACTCCTCTGCAAGTCTCTGGGTGAATGCCAAGTGTGTTGTAAGACACACACTTGTGGAGCAGAGGTGTTGGAACACAGGCAGAGGGACAAAGGGTAAGAATGAAATTCTGTCTCCAACCTTTTGCCTTCCCCTGGCTTATTCACTGTGGGGGTGCAAGGGGGTGGGAAAGAGAAAGCCTTGGTGCTGTGCAAGCACTGCTCAGCAATAGTCAAAATTCTGATGTGTTTCCAGCACTGATTTAGTCACATATCCAAACCCCACACCACCACACAAGCTGCTGTGAAGAGAATTAACTCCCATGAAGACTCAGTATCCCGGCTCAACCCTCCACTTGGGCCAATGAAAGCCTCTATGGAAGTGGTTTTCAGGAGAGGTAATGAGATTTGTGTGTGGTGTATACATGTTGAAGTAAGGAGGAGGTATGGGTGAGATGTTAAATCATCAGAGTTTCTGTGAAGCACCTATTTGATGATTACTTTTCAGCTTAGTGCATGACTTCAGTTTGCTGAGCAGGTGCAGTTTTAATTTGTCATCTCGTTCCTTATTTAACTTGTATATGTCTCATATCTTTAGTCTTTTCTGTTCATAATTGGTCTATGCATAGTTGATCTATTTATATAGATCAACTATGCATGGATCATATATATTTTCTCTAGTACCTCACTGCTTATAGTCTCTTCTGCTTCCACATAATAAATACACTAAGCAGCCCTGAGCTGATATCAGATGTTCTAAATCTCTACATTTTTTCTTATGATACAATGAAAATGGGCTATTTATTTTCTTCATATTCCTTTTGTTGTGGAACACTTGACAACAATCTGTCTCCCTTGTACTTTGATAGTCTCTTGTGAGACTTTCAAATGGTACTAATAAGCTAGTTCTTCATCTAGTGCTTTGGCATACTGAAAGAATTCTAGATAAGAAGGCCATTTTTCTTTTAGAGGCCCTGATATTTATGCTTAGTCATATGATTTGCTAGAAATTTCAAACTGTAGATTTATGTGGTATAAAGTGAAGGAATTATTTGGCTTATCTCAGGAAACTGAAGGCTACCTAACTACTAACGTGAATTACCATTTTGCAGTCCTTTGTAATAATACTCTTGCTTAATGAGAGTGTGCATGATTTTCTTAATAGTTCAGCTATTTCACTGCTGAATTCTTTCCATTAGCTCATGATGGATGTTCTGTTTTATTTAGAAGAATGAGCATTGCATTCATTAGGCAAACTTCATTAAATTTGGAGCTCAATCAACTAGAACTATAATTATATGGAGAGGAAACTTCCTAATCTGACGTTTGTAAAACTGAGCCTTTTTGGAATTGGTTATTATCTTATGCGACGTGACTAGCTGAGCCTTTGTATTGAACAGCAGCAGACCCTGGGAGGAGTGCCTTCAGCTAGCAGAAGTGTTATTTTCCATTATAGTTTAATTTTTTTATAGCCCTTTTTTTCACCACAGTGAGACATCTGCTCCCTCTATATGTGGAGCAATAATAGACTGCTTGAGGTGGTAGCAAGAAGTGTATACTTGAAACTGTTATCTCATTATTTAGGGTTACTTTATGGTGCTTCATATGATACCTTCTGCAGTTTAATTCCAGGAAGGTTATCCCCTTCTCCTTTAAGGCAAAATTTATGGATCTTGGCACGGCTGTGAAAGGAAAAAAAAGAACATTCTCTATTAGGAGTGGAAAATTATTTCACTTTGTGACTTTAGATGAATGGCTTCTGTCAGCATCAGTAGGGGGAAGTACCACTGCCTATGCATTTCTGCTTTACCTATAACAGCACACATGACCCTAATGCAGGCTAGTGACTGGAACACTTGCTGTTTCTTCCTTTTTTAGTTTTCAGTCGATGCCTTGCTGGTGGTACAGTACATTTTAAGATGAAGACAGCTATTACAGTGTCACTGCTTGTTTTGGTCAAGCTGTAGATATGGAAGAAATATCAGTGGAAGCTCTTACTTAAGAACAAATTAAGAGTGACATCCTTTCTACATAGTCCTTGAAGAAAGAATCTGAGAGCAATTAATTAATTTCACTCTCTGACCAAGGATAATGTAGCCCACAAATGGTTTTAAGTTGTACCTATCTTGCAGTATGAAGCAGCCAAGGTGTTACACGTGTATTGTCCTCTGTGTTGCATTATGTTCAGTTCTGCTCTGTATTCTTGTAGGCACAAGACTTCTTGTGAATGTGAATTCTGCATTTTGAACTTTTCCACCTCAGTGCTCACGAGGAGGGAATTAGCTTGCTTCCTGCTGCCTGATTGACACTAAAGGAAGAAGACTGGGTAGTCAATCTGTTGCAAAATTTTGACTTGTCATCTCTTGACCTTTTGGAAATGTGTTCAGCCAAAAGGATTTGAAAATGCAAAGATTGTTCCTCCTAGTCTTCCTCAAGGAAGAAGTAGTTGTGTAGAAAAAAAAACCTCAAATTTTGTTGAAATAGCTTGCTTCTATAAAAAAAGAAAAACTAATAATTTATTATAGGTTGGGATGTATATGCTGTCCATAGGAGATTGGGATAAGAAATAGTTGGGCTCTCACATGGAGTCTGGAAACTAACCATACTGATCTGTGCCTCAGAAACAGGTGCCCATCACTGCTTAGGGAAGAGGCACATGAGAGAAGGGGCTTTTCTCAGTAGTGTTTTGTTGGACATTCATGGTTCTAGGAAAGATAAACCTAAAATGTGAAAGAAAGGAGTGTAAAGGCAGCCAGAGGGAGGGCTTGAACAAAGTGTTAGGGTACAGCTCAGACAAAAATCTCGGAGTTTAAGGCTCTGCCTTTGAGTCTCAGGGACAAAAAGTGCTGAACAAGCCAGTTTTATTGGGCTGCATTTGTTTCTGTGGCTGCAAACAATGCTGAAGGATCTGAGGTGAAACAGGTTGTAGGTAATCTCTTTTGGGGACCACTGGTTTAGCTGAGATCTCTGTATATGGGGTTGAGGGCTCAGTTTAACACAGTGATAGTGAAAGCAAATTTCTTGTCTGTATTGGCGAAGTCATGTTGTTCAACTATTATGGGATGCACTAGGGAAACTATGAGCACTTTTGATCAGCTCTGGAGAGAGCTCTGTTCTGTTCTCTCTGAATTCATACATAAAAGTTGCCTGCTTTTTCCGTTCCCTGGCCCTTTGTTCATGGTTCTGTGCAGAAAGGACTCCATGAAAAAGGTTGTTTAAATTTGTGCTTTTGAAGATATTTTCTTGAGGTCTGGCAAGTAGATATTCTTAGCCCCAGCATACTGCTCTCCCATGTTGTGGACACTTGAATGTAGTTCTGAGATCTAGAAAACTGTGGAAGATTGTACTGTGGTGTCTGATGTTCTATGGAGGGGGCGTGGGGAGGTAGAGTGGCAGGCAATGACCCACCAGTCCATTTCCATGCAATGTGTTCTCCACATCCCATGCCAGTTGAAGAATACAAGAGCTTACTGATGTGATGACCACTGTGTTTGAGTTGCAAAGTTTTTACTTTTTGAAACTATTGCAAGAGGAACTTCCAGGATTTCCCAAGACTTATGTATCCCTATTCGTTCAATCACTTTGTGTATTTGAAAATTTTATCAATGTGGTTTAAATAAAGGAACAGAAATTACTTAGAGCGTGTTGTGGAAACACATATAACACATTCCATCTTTATGGTAAAAAATACTTTGTCAGCTGGTACTGAAGGTAACCCTTTTGTCATGGTCTTATTTGCATATTTTTGATAAATTAGATTACTATCACATTGTGCTTTTGAGAAGGTGCTAAGTGCAGTGATGTGGCTCTGCTCAAAGCAACCTCCCCTTCAGCACAAGGAGTGGAAATTATCATTTGGCTGAAGGTGTTAAAACCTTGCAGTACTTAAGCACCACAGTGAATTCATTTCCTGAGAGTTATAGGTATGGCTGGTGGACAATTTGTCAAAGGATTTGTCTTTTAATTAATCTTGCAAAAGGTAGCGTGTCCCAATCTGTACTTAAATTTTCTTGACAAACACCACCAACTTTAGGCTTTCCAAATCTAATTGAAATTAATTAAAACCGATGCATGACTATTCTTCCAAAATTAGTTGGTTGTTACTTTGTCATGGATACTGTTGTGTATAATTTTTATTATCGGGGGAAAGAAGTCTCTGAAAATGGAATTAAACTTACATACCAGTCATTAGATGTGTGAAAGAAACACAGTAGGGGGGTGATGGCTCCATTCAGTTACTGTTATGTTTGAGGGAAAAAAACACAGCTCTAACCATGTGAAAGTCAGAAACGGATGAATAAAAACTACCAAGCAGGAACATTGTGCTGTAGAGATTCCCATTATGGGTGGAAAGCACATTAAAAGAACCCTAAAATTGACTTGTTAGGACACTAGCATCATTAAATTGCTATTCAGAATTACTGCACTGGTTTATAGATTACAGGTATGAACAGTGAAATTTGGCTACTTCGTTGGTGTACGGGTAGTTTTGTACACTCCATAAAAACAGATCACCCATGATAATTTTTGCTTTCCTCTGGAAACCAAGATCTGTGCAGCTTGGCTTGGGATGGCCTAGGGAGACCGGGGCTGTCATGGGCCATGGCTCACCACCTAGTCATCCCTTGCACAGACCGATGAGTCACTCATCAATCAGCTCTAAATTGCTGCTGTTTCAAGTGAATGGCATTTTAGCTTAAAGCACCATTGATTTTTATTTGGCTTTCAATGCTCCACTTGAAGTGGTGACAGTTGAGAAATCCATTAGCGGCTCCTAGCCCGGGTCCCTGCAGACACCGAGGGGAACATCTTGGGACTGCGGCTTTGGCAGCCACACCAGGCCAGCGCTTCCCTGCTCATCAGTCCGTGCTTTTCAATCATTAGGTAGCATCCATAATTGCAAAACTTGGAATGTTTCAGAAGTAAATGTTGGGAAATGCAAGCATTACTGCAAGTACTGATTGCTTTATCTTGTGTATGCCTTTTTTTTCTAACGCTTCTGTCCTAGAATTCCTAGTAGCTTTTTGAAGCTGAATGTCTTTCTGTCCTTTTTGTGTGTGTGTGTGTGTCAAAGTACAGTTGCTCAAGTTCAAGTTAGGAAAGCAGATGAGAAGGGCTCTCTTTTCTATCCTTAGGTATTCTTTTTTCCCCAGAAGCCAAACTGTGCCAGAGATTTCATACTTTGAAAGAGAAGTGGGAATCCTCTTATGTACCTGATAATTCCTTGCTCATTTTGATTATTCTTTGTGCTGACACCTTTGTAGGAACTTTGCTTTGCTACTGCTTGGGTTATTTTCACATGTTTGTGATGTTTAAGAAAAGCAGTGAAATAGTCACTTGTAATAGAAACCCTTCTTTTTTGTACGTAGGAAACTCACAAATGGGTGCTACCATAGTAGATGCATTGGATACTCTTTATATCATGGGCCTTCATGATGAATTCCGAGAAGGACAAGAATGGATTGACAAAAATCTTGATTTCAGTGTGGTGAGTAGAGCCTGCCCTAATATTTCTCTAGTCCTTTTCATGGTGTTCATCATGGGGGGAGACAGAGGAGGTCTTTCAAGTGAAGCTTAATAAAACTTATGAATCAAAATGTCAGATGTAAACTTTAGTGACATTTTCTGTGTATCTAACTTTGTTTTAGAAAGAAAAATACACTCTGACCCTTTCACATTTATGATTGTAAGTTAAGATACATCTGTATATTGTATTTTCAAAGTGCAAATTATAATTGGATAATGGAAGTAAGGGGAAGTGTTTTGTGAGAAACAACCAGGCCTCAGAAATGAAGACAGAAAGATGAGGCTTTACTGGCTGATAGGTGTTGCAAATAACTGAGCTATGAAACATAATTGTCCCTCAAACTACAGTGTATAAATTACTTAAGACTACAATCTTGTCTCTTGTTCCATTTCTTAAGAGTTTTAACATAAAATATTCCACTTGAGTTTTTCTACAGGCTCTTAATCTATCACAAGAATTTCCCAGTTGGTCATACAACATCTGACATTCTTGAGAGTTTGGAAGCATTAAATGGAAGAAATGGCTCTATTTTAGTCCTATTGATTAGTGTTCTTAGTACTAATTTTGGGACTGTCACAGATTCTGTGATGGAATTTGTATTTCAATCCTTGGATTTGCCCTATGGTTCCAAAAATAATTCTTCATTCAGTAAATGCACATAATGAAATATAGTTGTACTCAGAATTCAGCAAATGCTTACTGTTCTTTCTGTATTTTAGCCTACTTTTCAAAAATTATTTGTTTGGGCTTTTTCCTTCTGGTTTATACCTTGACTGTCTGGCAAACATCAAAGAAATTTTACTCCGCTTTTTCAGTTAGTGCCAGATAATTATTCAGTCTAAAACTGAAGATCCTAAATATATCAGAGACAGTGCAGACATAATGATACCATTATGAGGGTGAACTAAATTGCTTCCATAACTTTTGTCTGATCTAAGGCAATTTCAATATAAATTTGCAATATTAATCTAGGATTTAGATGGAAGAAATTTACATGACCCTCTGGGGTTCAATTACATCTTCCTATGTATCAAAAATCATTTCTGAAGGTTAATGAGTTGTCTTGTGTATACACCAAACTTGAGTAATTTCCTTTTTTGGTTCAGAGTTTATAAATAAATACATAAATTTGATCCTCTTGGATTCTTCTACTGGAAGAAATCAAATGGAAATCATTGGATTCAATTTACACTGTCCCACTGCATGTGTGATTCATGACTTTAATAGGTATTAAGTGGAATCATGCTGCATTGGTGTTATTTTTCTTGTATCACCTCTATGTGAAAAGAGAAAGCTTTTTATTAAAAACATTTGGGAGTATTTCAAACTTCTAACTTCTAATAAGTGCTGTTTGAAGAAATCTTTATTCACATAATCTTTCTGAAATATGTAATATGTGCAAAATGCATTTAGTTTTGATCCAAGCGCTGCAGGTGCCATTGAAATAGCATGAAAGGAAAGATGTACCTGCAAATGTCATTTCAGCAGTGTGCAGACTGGTGAGTCAGCTGGTTCAGTGCACGTTGCAGTGACTTTTCTGGATAAAAGGAAAAGCCCTTGCCTATCTCAAAATCTCTTAATAAAACTACACTTCTGTGTCTAATAGGTTGAGAGAAGTTTATGGAGGAGACAGATGGAATGTATGTGGAAAATTAAGTGAATGGGGCACAGAGGGCATCAGTGGTTAAAACTATCTGGTTCCTCTTGATTTTTTGTGGGTTAAATGGGTCAAAAGATACTGCTGAATTTAATCTAAGGATAATAATGTGGAAGAAGGCAATAAAATGGTTTATTCTCTTGAGTTTCTCAGTGGTCCTGCAGTACTACTTGTCATAACATAAAGGCTATTCTGAGACAAAGATTATGTTAAAATGGAGCTTTGAATTTGAGTTTAGTAATTCAGGTTAAAAAAGTGCATTATGGGAATTCTCTAATTATTATTTTGCTTTATCTTTTAAACATAGAAGGTTTGGTGTTATGCTGAAGCATGAGAGAGAAGGTGCTGAATTATAGAAATGTGCAGTCCTTTCCTTCTTTCCCACCAGCCCCAAATTACTGTAATTGCACTTTGTGGTGATAAAATGGTTAGAGGGCAGGAGAAAAACTGATTTGATTTTAATAAAATCTGTTGAAGCTGTAACTAGAATTGTCACTTGGTGTCACAAAGATGTGCATGCGAATTTCAGCTTGAATCTAGAAATTGCAATAGTACAGACCCTTGCATGTGGATTGCCTTAGGATATGTGCTTTCTTCTGCCTTGACAATTTTTCTTCTTCCTTGATTAAGTAGTTGGTTAATTATTTATTAATGCTTTCTTTCTGTTCTAGAATTCCGAAGTGTCTGTTTTTGAGGTCAATATCCGCTTCATTGGCGGTCTTCTAGCAGCATACTACCTTTCAGGACAAGAGGTAAGGAGATTGGAAGGTGTCTGAAATTCAGTGTATTCTAGCAAATGTGGCATATGGAGACTTTTATACAATCTTGATTTCTCAGTAGCTTGCTAACTAATTTCACAGCAGTCAGTTGGCCAAAATAACCAAATTCTTAGAGTGTGGAATCTTTAAAGTTTCTTTCTGAGTGGGTCTCGTGCCACGTAGGACACTTGGTTATAGTTTTGAAATGCTTTTTTTATCAAGTTGTTTTCAGAAGATATCCACTCAAATAAGCATCAGCTTGAAATGTCAAGTGAAATGTCAGCCTTCTCATGCCAACAATAACTTGTTTTGATATTCTGTAACTCCATGAAGGTAGAAATAATAGCTTTGTCACTTGTCCTGCAAGACTGTAGGTTTGCTTCATCAAAGTGCTACTCAATCTTCTTACCATTTTCTCAGTGACAAACTGTGAAATAGCAAGCCAATTTTATACAACTTCTGAAACTTCTGTTAAAATAGATGTAGAGGCATGCTTAGATTGACAGGATGCATGTCCCCAAAGACTTGCAACAATGGACTTCCTTAGTCCAGCAGTCACAGTGCTGTGACCTCTTACTTCATGTACTTTAACGAGACTAGAGCTTGACCCTCAGCTCTTTCCATGTCTTAGGAGCTACCTGTCTTTAACCTATTGCCAGTGTCTTTGATTCTTTGGTTTTGTCCTTTATTTTTCATGACACTTCTGTAGCCCACTACCAGGCATATTTCATGGCTTAAGGCTTTCAGGTGGTGTTAGGTATCTTCGTTCTTTGTTTAGGGAAGCACCACATATGTATCAACAAATTCTCAGGGATTTTAAGACTGCAGCCCTAAAAGCAGCCATGAGAAAACTCATAATTTGTTGTCTCTTTAAGTCTTTGGCATCATCCTGGGTGGGATCTATGAATTTTCTCTTTTATGAGTGTCTTCTCATAGGAAGAAGAGCTCAGTGGCAAAGGAAAAATCCTGTGTACATCTTGAAAGAAATGGGTAGTTTATTTTTCATCTAGGGCTCCTGCTTCACCTTCTTCAAACTGGAACATGGTCCTTGGAGGCATCTACCATGAATATGAAAAACGCCAGAGGAAAACCAAGGGTCACAAATTCATAGCTGGATTATTTGTATAGATTGATGCTGCACTTGTGCACAAGCCCCTTAAAAAGAAATTTTTTGCCCCAGTATGCAGATGGGTGCAGCTGAGCATGGCCAAAATATATGCTTTGCCTGCATTTGTAAAGCAGAGTATTCCTTCTTAAATTTGCTTCCAACTCTTGGTAGAGTCAGAACAAGCTCCTTTGCTTAAATAGTTTTAATTTCTTTCCTTCTTAGAAAGCAAGTATCCTTTCTTTCCTAAATGTTGGCTGGGCTGAATCTTTTGTTTTTAAGGTTTTTATGGCATAATTCTCTCCAACAGACTTCAGATGCTTCATGACTTGTGATACAGGATTATTCCCGTCAAGTGTCCATATGTATCATCTTTATTTTCCTAAAGAACTGCTAAAAAAAGTGCTCTTTCAAAATAGTGTGGCAGCTCGGATTACTTTGGGTGTCTGAAAGACTGCTTCATTTGCCAAGTTGGATGGGGTTTCTCTGCAATTTGTTGTTGTGGATATGACAACCAGGAATTTTGAGGCTCTTCAGCAGCTGAGCCAGGAGAGACACCTGCATCTGGGAACTCCTTGGAGTTGGAAACAGGTTGCTTGAGATGTGATTTCCAATCTGGTCCTCTCTCTTCCCCAAAAAGGGAACATATTCCTTAGCTCAGGATAAGGGCATGCTTGATTTCTTTATTCACTGCATTCAGACATGTGAGGAGACACTTTCTAGCGCTGCTAAGACAGACAAGTCTGTTCCCAGTCATTTGGGTGTTGTGCCTGATCAGGTTGTGAACAGGTATGTGGGCTCACACCTTTAAGGCAGGCTTTATCTCCTGGTAGGTATCCTTTCTTTGTTCATCAAGCCATCATTTACTTGATCATATTCACTTACCACACCTTGTTGATGTTCCAGTTGCCATCTTCCTACCTCCAAGCCTCTACTTCTCCAAGACTGTTGCTAGATTGGTTTTAGGAGGTTTTCATACTGATTTTCCATACTTCTCCATGTCTTGTTTGATGTATTTAAAGTAAGGTCCAGTGCAATGAACTGCTGCTTTGAATTAATTCCATTTTTCTCTTTTTAATAAATACAAATTCTGCTTAGGTCTGCAACAGGAGTTACTGCTGGTTGGTGATAGTTAAAAAAGCTGTTCTTACTTCATTTTGACTCCTATCACTTAGTGTTGATAAAGGTGCTGTAGGGACAACCATAAAACAGTGTCCAAGACTCAACATCAGCTGTAGAACTTTAATCATTTGTAAATGGCCACGTCTGGAGAATTTCATAGTCATCTTGGTTTATCTACAATGCCATTTGTAGGGAGAGGGTGACTGTGCTTGATAGGATTTTATCTGATTGATTCATAATGGTAGCTATTGACCATAGTTTTCGAGTACAGCAGATTATTAATTTAGATTAAATGGTCCTTTTTAATGCTTTTATTGAAAACATGTTAGTTTTTAAAGTTTATTTAGCGTGTCTAGTGGCATGACTCTGTGGCTTCCATGCTGTATTTAAACTGTTGTATTAGTGCTGTTACTTAAAGGAGCCATTAACTGAGAACATGGTTTTAATAACGCTGATTGTAGTTAATGGTAGAATTTTAAGCCTTTTTGTGTTAAGATTGTGAGTATTGCTGTCATTTTATCAGTAAGGATTCCCTCGCACTCACTGCAGTGAATGGGTGAATATAATGAAATATATCTCCCATACAACCAAAAATAAAGTTGCCGTTTTTAGCAGCTGACAGCTTGGCTGAAAATGCTGAAGGGCTTGTGCTGTCCACTGTTGAGTCACAGTCCTTTCTTTGAGAAACATGACACATGTAAATTTTTTAACAGCTCAGCCTTTAACATATGGCAATTTCTGCTGGACTTTCATGAGTGATGAGCATGTAAAGCTAAAGCAGAGGAGGATGCATTTTGATGCAAACGTTGTGGTTGTCCTGCCTCACTGTACCTTTGTGCTAAAGAAGGGAGACAAAATTGTTTCTCTGTCTAACAGGCAGTTCTCCTGATGTGTGAAGGATCACCATCTTTCTCCATTTTTCCATCTCAGCATGCCTTTTGAATAGAAGATAATCAAGATACAACTACAAACCTTGACACAGTGGAAAATTTGCCCATGCATTCTGTTTGTCTTCTGAAGTTGAAACAACACTGATACCTCTCTGGTGACAGAGGTCATAGATCTGCAGTCTGGGGGGGCCTTGTTTAAATCCTCTGCACAGTATTTTTCCTGGCTGATTGTGGACAGGCCATCTGGTGTCTGGCTAGGTGTGTATTATCAGATATAAGAGTGTACCTTCTTTGTCTCAGTTCCCACAGAGAAATGAGGTCTCAATCTGTCATTGATTTTGAGATTCTTTGAGGCAGTGACTTTTCTCCCAGGGTACATTATTGAAATGTATAATGAATCTATAAAACAGTGGAATATAGACTTGTAGAATGGTTTGGGTTGGAAAGGACCTTTAAAGATAATCTAGTACAACTCCTCTGCCACGGGCAGGGGCAGACACATGACTCACAAAGCCCCCTCTGACCTGGCTTTGAACGCTGCCAGGGATGGTGTGTCCCCAGGTTCCCTGGTCAGTACAGTCTCATTAACCTCACTGTAACATATGCCTTCCTAATAGGGCCCTAGGAGGGCTTTGAGCAGCCTGATCTGGTGGAGGGTGTCCCTGCCCATGGCAGGGGTTGCAACTACATGATCCTTAAGGGTCTCTTCCAACTTTAATAGTTTTGTGATAGTATGCACTCTAAACCTGCCCTCTTTCAGTTTTAAAACAGTTGTCCCTTCTCCTGTCATTAGAGGCCATAGTGGAAAGTCTTCTTCATCTTTCTTGGAAGCCAGGCCCCCTTTAGGTGCTGGAAGGTGCTATAAGGTCCCTCTGGAGCCTTCTCTTCTCCAGGCTGAACAACCTCAACTCTCAGCCTGCCTTCAAAGGAGATATGCTTCAGCCCTTGGATCATTTTTGTGACCATCCTCTGGACCTGCTCCAGCAGGTCCACATTCTTCTTTTATTGGGACCCCAGAGCTGCAAACGGTATTAGGGTCCTCAGTATAAGTGTGGGTGTAGTGTATTTCTTTTGAAATTACACTGCCAAACTAAAGAAAGAGAAGGTTGGACCAGATTATCCCCTGTGGTCCCTTCCAATCTGAGTGATTCTGTGAAAGAAAAAGAGGCTCAATAAAAAATGAAGGGAAAAAGCATGACCTCTCCTGAGAGTGCTGTGTATCATAAAATAATAGAATCATCTACGTTGGAAAAGACCTTGACAATAGAGTTGAGCCTCTCCAGGCAGACTCTCTTGTATTTTGCCATGTGCCAGAGATTTCTTCCCAGTTCCAATAAGCAACCAATGCAAAGTCATCACTTACTGTTATTCTTTGTTAAATTGTATGCTAATAGGTATAATCTATAAGTGCCCAAATGGCTAAATAAGAAATGCAAAATTCTTTGTGCCTATATTCAACATGGAGCCACTAATTAAATATTTCTGAGGTATTTTGTTTATGGGAGTTGCTTAGAAGAATTGTGAGTGATTGGGAGATGTACTGTGAAAACTAGGCACTCCTATTTTCTACCCCAGGTTGTGATAGAATGGATAACATGTTTATATTTTACATTTTGATCAAACAAGATTGTAGTTAAAGTATGTGAACTGCAAGTTTTCCATCTTCTTAGTTCAGAGGCACCACTGTGCTTCCTCTTTTGCATCTGTCAAATGGAGTTAATAATCCAAAATAATGATGATAAAATATATAATGACTTCTTACCTAAATGGAGCCAGACTGTTTCTCAGTAATTCCTGCAACAATCCTTTAATTTCTGTAAGAACTATATACAGTCTTCATTATGCTTGTGGGGTGGGTGACAGCACTATGACACAGCTGATAATGTAACAGAAATAAGCAGAAATTAAATGTTTCATATGCCTAGTTTGGAGTAAACATTGAATATGGCAGTTTAGGATGAAAACCACCCTTACATGATTTAAAAAACAAACAAAACCATCAATAAAATCCCAAAGCAAAACAACAGAAAAGGTAACTTTTTTTTTAATGTGGCTGCATTAAGGTATTTTCTTGCTTTTGTGCATCATACTGGAACAAATATAATTTTTGTATTTAGCTATGAATCCATGTGGTTTTTTATAGTTTTCAGTGTTGCCTAGCAAAGCATTGTTTAGCATTTTCCTCAGAACTATAGGCTTCTTTGTTTATTCCAAGTTAATTCCCTAGACTTACTGTATAAGAATATTTTGTGTTCTTTATGATTTTCTTTAACTTAGTGTCCTGCACTAATAAAATAAAATATCTTGATATCATTCTATTGTGTGTAACAGCAGCAGGAAAGAAATGCTTAATGAAAGAGTATCATGTACACAAGGAGATTACAGCAAGATAAAGCTACTTGTATTTCACAAAAAAAAAAAAAAGGATGCTATTGCAAGGTATACTCTTATTAGATTGGATCTATCTGTCCATACAGTCTTCTAAAGTCATTTTCCGAGGAGGTTATCTGGAAATGAACCCATAGTGTATGGCTGGTTTCTGAGGATGTGCCTCTGAAATTCTTTGATATCCTATGGTGTTTGTGTAGTTCTGCAGTTCAAGATTTTATTCAAGATCAGTCATGTTTTGTGCTTGGTTTTTCTCTGGGTAACATGGGGTTTTTTTCTTCAGTATGGAGGTTGGTATTGGTAAATTCTTTTTTTCAGCACAAATTATCTAATTGATCTTTATTTGGTATATGAGTGATTATGTTCTTCCATTTCTTTCAGTCATATCTGTGGGTCTGGGTCTTTTTGGACATCAGGGTAGCTGATACTGATTTCTGAGGGAGGATAGGAGCACTGCTTTGTAAAATCACTGCCTGTTCACAACGCTTTCAAATGCTGGTGCAAAAGAGCAACAAGCAGGCAACCAGTAAGAATGTATGGCACAAAGCAGAAATGAATTGGCTGATGTCTGTGTTACTGCTGAAAGAACAATGCTTGCCAACAGACCACAGCAATAAGCTGCTGGAGAATTTACAAAATAGATCTGTGATAATTGTGTCTGAATGCAGAATTTGTGAGAGTAGGCTACCAGGGGACCAGGAGTTACAGTGTCCTCAAGGACTAAAACAGTAAAAAGTCTGTTGCAATCTGAGGCAGGATATCACACTGGAATCTTCAACAGAAGTTGGATTTTCTTGCGGTGTGGTGTGCTGCATCAAGTGGTCCAAGAGTGGTAATTTCTGCTGTCCCCAGACCTGGCTAGGGAGGGAGCAATCAGTACGAGCAAGACTTCACAGATGCCAATGCCAGAAGAAACCAGCTTTGATCCTTCATATTGGGTGTATGAACTTCTTTGAGCTCATAAAGGCAGATGGAGATTCCTAGAGCATCTTGCAGGATCCATTGTTCCTCATTTCTGAAACTCATCCAAAAGACAGCAGAGAAGATACTGAACCCTGCTATGAGCAGTATTTTCACTTCCAAGTCTTTGTGAACACACTGTAAATGAACTTTCTGCTCTCCAAATGGGAGTTTGTTCAAGGAGGGAGGGACAGACATCTGCAGAGCTCAAGTATTGCATACACTCAGAATCATCCTATAATTAAACACAGGGAATGATCATTGGAGCAATAAAGCCTAAGTAAGATAAAGAACGATCTTGTACCAGGGGTTATTGCTCTGTGTTCAAAATCCAGTTTTTTTACAGTTGTATTTGATGAATTGCTGTCACTGCTCCTCTATGGCTCCTGCCCAATAGCCTCCAGCATTGATGATACCCATTGCTAGAATGAATGTGATTGCCTGCCAAATGTCTGTCCAACTTCTTGAAAAATAGATAGATAAAGTCCAATTTTTTTAGCAAATCTACAAGAATAGTCACCTCCTCACAGTGATCCCAGTCAAAGGCATGTCTGCTGTCTTTGGATACTGTGACATCTTCCCTAAAGGTTAATAATCCTTGAGTACTGTTTCTTCTCCATGCTGTGGGACCACTACTTGCTTTTAAAAAGTTTGTCTTTCCAGAGTGGCTTGGCATACTTATTTCTTACACAGCAAGCCCTAGCCAAGCAGAAAAGGGCTCCATCCACTGATACTTACAGAGTTATCAGCATCTCCCCAAGAGGGGAGGGAGTCTTCTACCTTCTGTATATCAAGTCTGCCCCTTCCCCATGGCTGCAGCCAGCCCAGGTCTGTGACAGTGCATGGCTCAGTGGTGGCTAGCTGTGGTGGTGAGTCCTCGTGACCATGGACCCCTTTATGGGGCTTGGTGTCACCTGTGGGAGTTGGTAAACTCCCTCAAACAGCAGTTTCAGCCTGGGCTAGGGATTTTGGTATTTCCCCTGTGTGTTCCCAGCATGCATTATTTTCTGTTTTCTCATAATATGTGTTAGGATATGTGTTAAATGAGATACTGTTTACATGGAGAGTAGGAAATAAAATCCTCTAACACTGAGAAAGAGTACCTGGAGCGTTAAACATATGCAGGCACTTGCTGGAGCAATGTCTCCAAGCAGGAGAAAGCAGGATGCAAAATGCATGTCATCATCAGGAGGCTGAAGAGGTGCAGTTAACTGAGACTAAGAGAGTCAGAGGAACATGATGTTACATGGATCTACTTTGTTTCACTGTAGATGTTCTTTCAGGTACCTAGATTTTATCCAAATTAAGATGGATCCTTTAAATGTGTGGATTTCCCCTGTCTTTCTGAACATTAAAGAAAAAATAGTACAAAAACATGTGAATAAAGCCCACATCTATACAGACAAACAAAATTCTTTAATGGTTGTTTCAGTGAGTAAGCATGTTTTATTTCTGATCCTTTAGAAGTCATTGCTTGTTTTGATGTTCTTACTCTGTGATTTTTTTTAAAATTGTATCACAGACTCTAGAATGCATCTGCCAAGCTGGTTGTTTTGAGCTAGGACTTCCCCCAAAGAAGTGTGCGTGCTGACTGTAGTACACTGAGTGCTACCAGCACTCCTGTGTTCCATGTGTGAAATGGTCACTGCATCCCTGGGTGCTTGGGGAAGTAGTGCTCTGTCCTGCAAATGCATGAAATGCAACCTCAGCCAGAGGGGTGGGCACGGAGGAAGTGCTAGTCAGTCACTGCCCATATGTGCTGTGCAGGAGAGTTGCAGGTGTGTGTGTAACCCCTGTCTCTTATGAGCGCTCAGGATGAGCTTCCTGTTCTCCATCCTTTCTGTGGAGTTGTATTGGACGTAATGTCCCGTTAATGTTCATGAAAGTTTACAGTGCTGTGAGAGTGTGTGTTGTCGTGCTCATTTCAGGCATTAGTAATTGCAAAGTAGATAGACATGAGGATAAAAATATTGGAGATAGTTACTAGATTTGGAGTGCTTCAGTGATCTGGAGTATTGACATTACCTTTTCTGAGCAGTTAGGGCTCGTGGGTGTCTGTGGCCCTCACAGAATAGAGTCCTTAAAGCTTCTGGCAATTCAGCAGATGTCCTGAAGCAAGAACCAGAAAAAGGAATGCCACAGTGATCTCTTAAAACTTGGATTTAACTCATCTGACTAGTATCCGATAGAAAGTCTGTAACAAAACCAAACGTTGAGCCCGTGGCTTCGGAGTTGTTCTCCACAAAAGTTCATCTGCAGCAGAATTTGAAGGTTGTTTCCAGTTCTTGCATGTGTTCTGGTTTGTAGGAAAAGTGACTAAGAATTGGGCTAAGTAAGTGATACATGCGTGCTCTGCCAAGAGCTCTGTTAGCCATCCATAAGAGATTTGTAGGGTGTGCAGGAGTGACCCCATCTTGCCTTTAGAGTAACTAAGCGTTCTCTCCTGTGAACAGCATTTGTCTGAGGAGAGAGTGCACAAATGACCCATTGACTGCTTGCCTTTTTTCATGAAGTGAAGCTTCACAAATCATTAAAACTTGTGGCATGACTGGTGGCTGGAAATAAAATATTCCTGCTAGCAGTGCTGCTGGAATGACAAAAGCGCCGGAGATGGATAGAGGGTCGCTTGTTGCACAGCGTACATGGCTGTGCTTGAGGAACAGCATCAAGTAAGGAAAACAAAGTGAATATTATTCTAATGTCTCTTGTGTGATAGCAGCAGGAGGACACTTACACCATTATGACAAAGTGTTCTTGTCTGCTTCTGATTTATTAATACAATAAAAAGGGTAGCTTATTGTTTTATTTTTGTTGAGCAAAGTTATTTATGGTATTTGCAATATAAAAAAAAAGATTAATAGTTTACTGTGTTTACCTTTGCCAGCTTTAGATATAAAGCAGTTCATTTACATGACTTGTTCATCTTTTTAAACATCATCAAAATGACATATCTTTCTAGGCAAAATAATAATATCATTTGTGTGGATAAATCCAGCCTCAAATCTCATTTCAAGTGGAGCAGGAGAGATGTTAAGTACCTGATACTCTATTAACAGATAATCAGACTAATCCTTTCCAGGAATCTGACAGGCAGCATCTCCTCTGCTCGGCAATACTCGTTAGTCAAATTATCTGTGTTAATGGATATCTCCAACAACCAACCTAAATATATAAAATATGGATCTTCAATGAGTAAGACAATACTGTATGTACTGGTTTCACAGAATTCTTATGTGTACTGATGAAAATACCTAAATTAAAACTTTAAGGCTTATCTAAATTAAGTTTTCAAAGGGCGAAAATCTCAGAAGAGTTAGCAGCATTGTGCACATCCTGTTCAATGAAGATGAGATTTGAGCTTGTTGCCAGGAGATGAGCTGCTTATTCATAAGTAGTTGTGACAGCTCACTGGTCTCTTAACAGGATGCAGCCTGAAAAAACCCTCTATTTTTCTTTGACTTTTAAAGCATTGTCTCATATTGGGCGTTGCCACTGCTCACTGCAGTGCAGATTGCAATGCTTGTGCAGTTTCTCTTTACCAGGCTTGCAGTAAGCATTTTCTTGACTGGCAAAGGACACTTAGCCCAGTTTATTGCTGCACCTTGGTGCTGCACAACACCTGAAGTGGAGAAAACTGACTTCACTGTGAATTTGTTTCTTCTCTCTGATTAGAAATAGGTTTTTCCCGTTAGTATAATATACTTTAAACTGGTGGAAATAAAGGACAGTCTGTTTTAGCAATAGAAAATACAATATGTGCAGTGATAGTTACTCTTAAAACTCATTCCTTGGTCATGTTCCTGTGGAGGGCTGTAAAAACTAAGAAAGAATAGGTAATTGGTAACTATTCTTCATGTGTCATGGATCTCCTCTTGACCAGGTCTGTTAGTTTTTCTGTCTCTCTTCAGCAGTTTAAGAAACATATTGATGCTGATAGGCACCAGTGAGAGCAAGCAGGATTGTATCCTTCCTGTTGTTTTTCCAGACATTCATTTATTGGCATTACTCTTGACACAGTAACACATTAATTTCTACCATGGAGTTTTCCAGTTCTTTCCTCCTGAGGGTTTTCACACTTTATCTGATCCAGAAAGGAAGTATGGCATTGTCTTTTGTCAACTGAAAACACAGTTCTTCCAGCAAGATTTTTTTCACTTCGAAACAGAGCTAAAATACAACTCTGGACATGATACTGCTTTAAAATTGAGCCAGCATCTTTGGCTGGCTTTGCCTTTTGGAACTTGTTCTCGTTCAGTACTAGCTGTTATGTTTTTGTTTTGAAAAGGAATTTGCATGCTAGCTGAGAACAGATCTGGAGAGAGAAAAATAAATGCCAGGAATGCTTCAATAACTGCTAAGCACACCCACTTGAATCTATGAAAAATATTAACCAAAAAAAAAAGAAAAAAAGTTGACTCTAATGATATGTGCACCTACCACATGATAGATGGTGAACTCTTCTTATCTGTTAGGAATCAAGAGCATGCTGTCTGCAGTAACATTCTGTTACCGTTTATGGATTGGATAATCCAGAAACAAATTTTTCAAGGAAGGACCAAGAAGTTCTCTAGCCTTCCAACTCAGCATATTCTGCGTTTTCTTTTTTCAATTCAAAACACAAGATTGAAGATAAGTGCCTATATCAAAATAATGGAACTATGTGCATTTTAAGAAAAGGTCTTTTAAGGTGACCTAAGTAATTGTGAACCAGATAGTCTGATGTCACTTCTTCTGCCCATCCCAGAAATTTACATAATGGAAAATAAGAGATCATCAGTACAGTAGTAACTTGACTATAAAAGCCTTAAGAATTTATATGTTACTGTAGGCTTGCTCTTGGCAAATAAGTAGAAAGCTCCTGAGAAATTTAATTGAATGTTCAACTAGGTCTGTGTAAATTAAATCCATTTTAGTGTTGCCAAAGGTGTAGGCGCAGGCTGGAAGTTACAAGAAAAATGAAAAACCCATGTTGAACAGACCAACATGGAGAATAAGGAATTGTGTTCTGAGTAGTTGTGGCTTTGGAAGAGTATGTGAAACTCAAAAAAGGCAAGCCTCTCAGCTTGAACCTCTGGTATGAAATCCTGTGGCAAAAGACCTGTGAGCATTTGGGTTTATAAATAGGAACCTCAAATATGACGAGGAATTTATTTCTGTTGAAGTCATAAATAAGACTTATAAGACTGCTGTTGGTATGCTGCAAGCTTCTTGGTAATCATGTTCTTAGAAGGATTTGTAGAAACTGTAGAAAGTCATGAAAAGTTAAAGGACTGGTAGTTGTGCCTCCTGGACACATAGATAGTGAGGATGTGGTACAGGGCACAGTCCAGATATCTCTCTGAAAGGAATCTTTCACTTAAGTTTTGCTTATTGATGTAACTATAAAGGTATCTTGACACTTACTCCTTATTTTATGCAGATGATCAGATTATTGAACCTTTTTAATTTTAGTTTGTGTGGCAAAAAAGAACAACATTTTTATCTTATAGTTCTGGTCCTGAGAAGTATAAATTATGCTGCAGGAGTCTGGATATTTATCTCACCATTTTGTCAAAACAAATGTCTGGTTTTTCAAGTGCCTTGCAGAATTTATGCAGCTCTGAAGATTCAATGCTTTAATTCATTGCTCATAGGTTTTGTTTGCCAACTAATTTTCTGTCAGAACTCAGTCCATATATATAAATGTATATATATAAACTGTAGATAGGCTACATATCTGTTGACTGGGGAAAACAAGTTCATAAAGAAACCCCAAACAAACCAAACAACAACCAAACACTATTTACTTTAATCAGGTGCAGTGTAATGTGCTTTGCATCTGTCATTGTGTCAGGGATATGTTTTTGAAGATTTAAAAACTATGTGATTTTTACTTTTTTTTCTCTCTAGACTGTGATTTTTGCATTGTAATCTGTCACATTGTACCAGTGGGAGAAGGGAGGCTGTGTGTATAATGACTGCACATAGTGTAAAACAATATGTAATTTAATCTCTGTTTAACTTTTCTTTGTAAAGACAAATCTAGTCTAAAAGGGACTGAGTCATTTCTGGCAAAGACTAAAGGGGAAATCAAGATGAAATTTAAAATGGAAAGCTTGGCAGCACATTCAAGAGAAATAGGAGACAGAGGAATAACTGAGAAAGAAAGTAGAAATTGAGACAATCTAAGCACAGAGCTGAAAGACAAAAAAAGAAAAATAAGTGGGAAATATATTTCATGGCATGGAAAAATATGTGAGAAATAAAGAAGATACTTGTCATGAATGGAGAAGGTGCTAAGAAAAGGTGTTACCAAAAAGAAAACCGATGTCAAGAGAGATTAATAAACACAGGAAACAGATAACTTCTGTTGCACAAATACGATTGTGATAACACTTGTTAGCTTAGTACAAACAGTTTAATTATATGACTCCAGAACTATTAATGTTTCTGACACAGGTTTTTCTTTTTAAAAAGCACAGAGGGGCTGGATCATCAGTGGGGTTGTGAACTTCAGGCACATTATGCAGTCTGTAACTCAACTCAGCAGAACAACTGGTAGTACCAAAGATCATTGATTAATAGAAAAAAAACCCAAAACTCAAACAACAATACCCCCAAGATACATTGATACCATTTGCTTTGCCTGGATGTGTTTGGCTACAAAGGCATGTTGAAAGACTGATATATTAGAGTCAATTCTAGTTCCCAGGAATATGTTTTGGAGATGAGAAAGTGTTTTTCCCTTGTCAGATTCCCCAAGATGTTTCTCATAATCCTGTTACTTACAGCTGTACTCTTGGCAGTCCATCAGTTTTCTGTCTTTAGATCTCCATTTGTTCCCTGTCTTCCTCTTGATGCCTTTGTTTCTTCCCTTCACTGCCTATTTATGCTCCCTTATTTTACCAAGTTCTCCCTGACACTTCACCTTGAAGGAGGTAGGGGACTGGAAGCCCTGTCCTTTACCACTTCTGCTTCCCCACTGGCAAAGCTCCCTGCTGCTCTTCTGTCCCTTGATGGCTCTCTTCTTCAATTTCCTGACAGCCATTCAGATTAATTTTTCTCCTTTCTCTTTCTCCATTCCCTCTTTCCACAGTTTAAATCTGTCTTTCTCTGTGCCAGCTGCTAGTGGGGGAACATTTAAGCCAGAAGCCAGATATTGTCCATGCTCTCACATCTGGTTCCCTCTGCTACTGCAGGAGCTCCCACAGAAAGAAGAGATTATACTTAGGCATGAGTGAAGTTGGTTGGTGTGTTGTGCAAATGCAAGATTGTTGAATTTTAGTCCAGGGACCATTTTTTAACAAAGGTAACTAAACTGGCAGGTTAATGCTGCTTGTGCAGGTAAACTTAGAGTGAAGAGGCCAGAGATACGAAAAGCAGGAAAGATGAAGCACAAAAATTGCCTACTACTCTAATAAGAATAGCAGAAGAGAAAATTAACTCAAGACTGCCATGGTTTTTGGCTCAGATAGACGGGATGTGAAGCAGTGTGTTACATCTTCTGGAATTATCAGATTGAGGAGGCATTTATATGCCAGATTTTCATCACATTTATTCTGAATTTTAAGTCATCTGTGATGTTGACTGACTGGTGTAAAGTAAAGTGCCTTGGATTCGAAGGCCCTTTAAAAACTGAGAACACGTAACATTTCTACTCAGAAATGCATGAAACCTGTGCCAAGGAAGCTAATACAGCTATTGAAGTAAATGGAAATTATGCAGTTTAATTGAAGTATTATTAGCCAGTGCCAGGTAGTTCAAATATGATTAGCTGGTTGTCCAGTGCGTGCCAAATTTTTATGTTCAGATCTTCTAAAGCAAAAATGTGGAATATTTCTAATAAGCTAATATATGCAGAGACTTTCTCATTTGGGTTTTTCAAAAATACCAGTAGTGTGAAACCAATGAATATTTCATTACATCCTGAGATGCCTCAATCAACAGTAACTGGATTCCTCATGTCTCTTGTCCAGGAAACCAGCTTTGAAAAACTTTTGAAGAGGATAAAGATAGTATCACTTAAGAATTCTGTTTGCAAATCTTTCCCTGCTGATGGTAGAGAATCACCAGAGTATTTATCTTTTATCTAAGAAGCAACATTTGAATATATAATTGCTAATTTGTAAAATGTAAATAGGGGAAGTTGTAGTTAACCAGACAATATCTGTCTTATCTGCAATTAACTGATAGAGTTGAAGTATTTTTGTGAGTTTAGTTTTCAGCTTGTTTGTAGACTGTAGCTGAACAATATGACCAGATAGGCATTTTAGTGCTTGTCAGTATAACTCTAACTTAGGAACCATTTCTAGGATAATTCTCCTAGATTGTTATGATAGGGTAGTTTCTTCCCATCTCTTTTGATAGTTTTTGTCCCTATATTCATTATTCCAAAAAATCACGACCTCTATTTTCATCTCAAAACAGTCTAGGAAGACTTTTCCTCTCGGAAAAATGCAGCTTGGATGTATGAATGGACCTGTCCAGTCCTGTGAGCTTTACTGAGCTTTTGGTTTCAGAAGTAGAGTGCAAAGCACAGCTGAAGCTTTTACCTTGGAAGTTGTGATAATTGTGGTACACTGCATTAGAAAAGTATCACAAGCTGAATCTCTGGATCCTTAAGCAGAGAAACTAAGGAGAGCCAAGCTTCTGTAGCCGTGAAGTTTAGGTTAGGTGTTACATCACCTAATTCCATGCATCATCTGAAACTGGACAGCCTTCCTTACCTTCCTACTGTTCTTTAAAATTGTCCACAAAAGTATTTCTTTCAGGGAGGAGTCCAGTGTGATGTTCTTAAATAAAAGTGTTTGTAGAAGTCTTGTTTGTGATTTTACTGGTTAAGGAAAATGTCAACCTCGTCTACATATTTTCAAAACTAAGGGAGTTTCTTTTTCCCACAAAGAAGGAACATTCCATGAAGCATTTATTGCCTTGTGAAATGAGAAAATCATCAAGTTATGCAATATTTATGGCTTAAGTACTATCTGCTTTATCCTCTTGCTCTTGAGAGGCCAGAATTCTCATAGCGCAGGAGTACTTTGTAACAGCAGATGTAACCAGTCCTGGACTTCCATGAGGGTGAATTTGCAAGTGTTTTAAAATTTTGGAGACTGTTAGAATTAAGCAGAGTTTCTTTCCCTCTGCCTGTGTAAACTGCATGTGCCTAATAGCTGAATGCTGTGCAGAGGGGTGGTAGCTTTGCAGCCAAAGGTTTAAGTGAGTGTTGTTTGGTACCAAAGCTAATGCACAAGATGAGTGTGATGGCATTGCCCCTTGATCACTCCTGCCTTCCAAAGGGTAAGCAGGAGGGTCCATGGAACTACAGCCTGGCCAGTATTACTTCTATCCCTGGAAAGATGATGGAGCAACTAATTTAGAAAACTATTCCCCAGTCCATGAACAACAAGGTGATTGGGGAACTCATGTTCCACCAACCCTGGTGACCTACGATGAACTGACTGTATTTCATAAGATCCTCATAAAGAAGCTGGTGAAGTATGGACTGGATGAGCAGAGGCATTGAAAACTGTCTTAGCAGACAAGTTCAGAGGGTGATAATCAGCCATGCAAAATATAGTTTGAGGACAGTAACTAGTGGTGTACCCCAGATCCAATCCTGTTCAATGTTTTCACGAATGATCTGGGTGATGAGGCAGGTGGCACTCAGCAAATTTGCTGATGACACCAAACCAGGAAGAGCAACTGATACACAGAGGAACCTCAGGAGGATGGAGAAACAGATTTGACAGAAATGTCAATCAGTTCCGTGAGGGCAAGGGCAAAGTCCCACACCCGCACCTGGGGAGGAACAAACCCATGCACCCATTATATATGAGGACCACCTAACTGCAGAAAAGTTGACCACGTGCAATGTGCCCTTGCAGTAAAGAAAGTGAATGGTATCCTGGGGTGCATGAGGAAATTTGCCAGCAGGTCAAGGGAAGTGGTTCTTAGCCTTTGCTGTGTCCAGTTCTAGGCTTCATAGTACAAGAGACATGAATGTACTGGAGAGAGTTCAGCAAAGGACTGACAAAGATAGTTAAGGGACTGGATTATCTCTCATTTAGGAGAATGCTGAAAGAGCTGGGACTGTTCAGCCTGGAGAAAAAAAGGCTCAGGAGAGACCCGGAGACCCTGTGCAAATACCTGAAGGGAGGAAGTAAAGAAAGCAGATCAAATTGTCATCATAGCCATTTTAAGTTGTCACCATAGTCCAGATTCAAGTTGAATCTTGATTTTTTAACTCTGATCTCAGACTGCTGGGATGGGTTTAGATTTTTCATTTCCCTATCGATTTTTTTCTGTCAGAAAGTAATATAAATTCATAGAGCATTCCCTTTGCAGAATAAGTCTTCTCTTGTTTAAAGAGTTTTAGTCTTTTGGAAATGCTAAGTGTTGTTCATCAAGTGCTTTGGTAATCATTGCAGCTCACCAAGGACAGCAATAGTACCTCAGCTATGGCATTGTCTTTGCAGTATCTGCAATTTTTCCCTCTTTGAACACCTGCTACAGCTCAAGAAACATACAGTGCTGATGAGGTGCTGTTGAATTTATGTATTTCTACATCATTTCACCTCTATAGGTAGTATAGTTTGTAACTGCCTTGCTAAATCTCATATGAACATGATTTACATTCTCCGGGACCAATTCTAGATGTGGCATACCTCTTCAATCATCACTAACAAACATCTATGAACTATACCTCAAGTGTTCTCCCACTCTCATTTCATACTATGATAGCTGAAATGTTACCAGAATCTTATTGCATCTTCCTCATCTCACAAGGTGACTTCGTAATTACATCCATGAAAATTACTAGAAGCAGATGTGTAAAGAGGGATCTGTTTCTCCATTTTTTGGTAGCAAGATGGCCCCCACTTGGAGGGGAGAATGCCCTAGGAACAGTGTAAAACCCAGGAGCCCCCAAACTGTACAGCACCAAGGTGTGTTGGAAGTTAAGAGCTATTCCTTTAGGAATTTAGTGCTCTTCATCTGGCATGCAGGCATCTTTTTCCTATCCAGTAAGATTTAAGTATAGTCATCAAACCTGCAGTGCTTATTAAGGTATTTCTGGTTTTCTTTGTTTTGTTTTGTTTTGTTTTTGGTGATAATGCTGCTTGATTTTCACCATGAGCCTTTATCTCTACTCATGGAGAGAGCCCTCTCTAACAAGTTGACATTGAAATGACTGTTTAGCCACCAAAAGGCAGTGAGGAGCTGACTGCTGCAGATAGAACTCTGAAGGTTGAAAGATAAGTATTCCTGATTGGGCCAAGGAATACCATATAGTTTCCTCAAGGATTTGAGTCTGGTATTGCTGTCAAGGGCTCTGGTTTTTCAATCTGCATTTAGTAATTTGATGGGTCTCCCCCATCATCTTCATCCTTAGTGTTCAAAAGAAATGTGCTCATGATTTGACACCAATAGTACTACTGATGGTGAACCAAATGCTGCATTTCTGTGAACTTGTGCAGTATGTCTGTTTTGTCTGATGTTTTTTCAATGATCCAGCCTACAGATCCAGCCAGATTGCATGGCCATAGATTCTCACTAGTTAATAACCATCAGATTAGAGAGAAGTCTGGCATTTATTACTTTTTAATAAGAATGATTCAAAGGCTGCTCTACGCACATAAGTGAAAGAGATTCCTTATTTGTAGAAAACGTCTATCATCACTCTCAGTGTTAGGAACAGAGGCTATTCCATGCTGTTTGCCATTTCTAGTGCTGGAAGAGAGCACCTAACAGCAGTATTAGCATAATACAGTCTTCTGAGAGCTGCAGCCATGCATCTAGGCAGTCACTGGATACATCAATAAGGCTTTTGAAGAATCGTTGAAATCTTTAAGGCCTTTTCTGCTGAATGTTTTAAAGGCCTTGCTTGGATTAATAGGCTCAGGAGCAAGCTTTCATATTGTGGGGTGGGTGGCAGGTTTGGTATGTTAAGCATCAATTTAATGGATGAAAATTATTCAGGCCCTCACAGCTGGTCTGCTGTACATACTAGTTTGTAAATACTGATTGCTGTTTTCATCTTAATGAGGGATCCACTTATCTGATTTGGGGTTTAGATTTTGCTTTTTCTGCCAATTTTCACTTTCTTCTAGCTGTAAACAGCTTGATTTGTTTTTGAAAGGGGGAAAAATTCTTCCATTGCTTTACAGTATTTGCAGGAAGAAGCATTAGCCTAGTAAAGGCCATGTAAATTGATGGCTTTAATGTGCTAGATTTTGCCATGTAAAATGGAAACACTTTTCCAAGTCTACAGTCACTTCCAAAACTTTCCTGAAGAATGCCCATATTTTGAGAGTGGACAAATCAGCTGCCTTGGGATTAATACCCATTCACTTAGAACAGTATTTTTGCATCTTCAAAGCAGGATGTCTTGCTACTGCTGTAATGGTGTCTTTAAGAAGATTCTGATCAGTTCTATACTTGTAGCTTTGTGCCAGCAAAGAAGCTTGGGGATAGATGATCTCCATTATTCATGAAAGGTGCTGTGTGTGTCTGCAGAGTAGATATCATACCTGAGAGGCAAAACATTTTCCTCTTACATGTATAGAAGGTGCACAAGCCATCTCATACTTGGGAACTGTGGTGAGTTGACCCTGGCTAGATGCAAGGTGCCCACCAAAACTCTCTGCCACTCCCCTTCTCAGCTGGACAGGGGAGAGACAAAAAAAAAAAACAAAAAAAAAAAAGACTCATGGGTCAAGGGTAAGGACAGGGAAAGATCACTTGTCAAGTTCTGTCATGGGCAAAACCGACTTGACTGGGGGTAATTAATTGATAATGAGAAAAAAAATTAAATCTCAAAACACCTTACCCCCACCCCTCCCTTCTTCACAGGCTCAATTTCACTGTTTTCTCTGCCTCTTCCCCCACAGCAGCACAGGGGTCAGGGAATGGGGTTGCATCACCTGTTATCTCTGCCCCTCCTTCCTCTTCACGGGGAGGACTTCTCACACTCTCCTCTGCTCCAGCGTGGGGTCCCTCCCCCAGGAGAGAGTCCTTCATGAACTTCTCCAGTGTGAGTTCTTCCCACAAACCACAGATTTTTACAAACTGCTCCAATGGGTGTCCCACATGGGGTTGTCAGTCCCACCAGCAAACCTGCTCCTCAGGACCACAGGTCTGGCAGGAGTCACAGCCTCCTTTGGGGATCTGCCTGCTCTGATCTGGGGCTCCTCCATGGGCTGCAGATGGATCTCTGCTCCCCATGGACCTCCATGGTCTGCAGGGAAATCTTTTCTCTGATGCCTGGAGCTCCTCCTTTCCCTCCTGCACTGACCTTGGTGTCTGCAGGGTTGATTCTATGACATATTCTCACTCTTCTGGCTGCAGTTGCTTTTCTGTGATTGTTCTTTTTACCCCATTCTTAACTATGTTATCCCAGAGGCTCTACCACCATCACTGATGGGCACAGCCTTGACCCTTGGTCTGTCTTAGAGCCAGCTGGCATTGCCTCAGCCAGACATGGAGAAGCTTCTGAAAGCTTCTCACAGAAGCCATCCTTGTGGCCCCCACACTACCAAAACCTTGCCATGCAAAAAAAATGCAGCAACATGGCTGGAAGAATGGTAAGGCAGCTGAGTAATTCTCAGTAATTCTTCTATTCTTTGGCAAAGTTAAATCGTCTAAGTCTTTGTGTGTTGTACAGAGTGTTTTTAAAAGCTGTAGTGAATATTTTGCAGCAATCACACTCATGCTGCATTAGTAGTTATTCTTATCACCAAGTTTTTTCTAATAGCCAACTTACTTTTCCTTGGTCTGTTTTGGTGTTATTTTCTATTCTCCATGTCTATGGAAAAAAATTATTTCCTTTTACCTGTGTTAGCCTTTTATATGCTGAAAAGTCATTATCTTGTCCTCTCTGGAACATCTTTTGTCTAGACTAAATAACCCCAATTCTTCTACTGTTTCCTAATGAGCTCTATTTTTAAGGCAACCATTCATTTTTTGTTCTTTTCTGTTCTTGCCTATGTATTTTTTGAAATGCATTGCCTGTCAACAGGGAACTGCCAGGGCTGAAATAGAATCTATGAGTACAGCCCATTAAAAAAAAAAATAAAGTAAAAATATTACATGATAAGTGACCGTGTTGTCTGATACCAGCACATTATAAACTAGAGCCTGAGGCTTTTACTGTTCCTATGGTAAGTTTAAAACTTGCTAAAGAAGGCGCTTCAGTGAGCTCAGCAGAACTCTCTGGATGCATCTACAGTTTCCCATAAATGGCACCTCACTCACCACTGCTTGCTACATTTCTTTTCCCTCCCTCTCTCCAAAAATGCTCTTGTGGTCACTTGGCTCTGATAAAATCCTATGCAGCTGTCTCCCAGTTCTTATTCCAGCCTGCCTTGGTAAACATGTGCCAAGCACTCAGTGGTTTTTTATGCAGAAGTAGCAGTGAGATCTGACTGAGATGGCAGTAACAGAAAGTAAAGGCATGCCTTCAACCAATTTTTTCTTTCTGTACATTCACTTTTGGGTGAGAGGCATATGGAGAGGGAGTGTTGTACCCTTCTGCTGCTAGATCAGTAGAGCTCAAGAGTTCTCAGCCTGATGGAGGTGGCAGGAAAGTACTTCAATCATAGACAGGTTGGGCAGGTACTGCTAACAGCCTGGTTGTCTGAATTAGCAGTTCCTGCTGGTGCTGTGATGCTGAAATGTCTCAGTGATTGCCTTGCTTTAACTGTCTTGTCCAGATTCATGCACATTTCGATCAACTCAATCTTTACTTCATACACTCTAGCTAAAAACTCCTTCCTCAGATACCATACATTTCAAACTGATAAAGAGCTGGATAGCAATGTAAATAGTTAGCCATTAAGAATATTCTTGAGCAAGGATGTTTCTGTGGATGTTCTTCCACTGAATATTCTTACCCTAATGTTTCAGTATCTTTTATTAATGAACAATTTGATAGTGCATTGCACTTTCAGAGAGTGCACGATACAAAAGCTGAAGATAAACAAATTCATGTTACAAATGTCCTTCCAAACTATTTACTATTTCACTGGAAGTCATCATTCTGTTCTTAATTAGGTGTTGAAGCTTGCCTGCACAGTAGAGGGAGTCTCTCCAGATGACTCCCAGTAGATTGTTCTGTCTGGTCTTGACCCATCTACTACTTAAAATTCTAAAAGTTCAATGTGAATTTTTCACGCTTATTTATAGATGCAAATGAGATACTTCTTATGCAGCTGGACCCAGACTGAGGTTTTAGTTCTCTTAAGGGTTTCTTTTTTCCCAATTACCATAGATTCCACCTGTATTATGCCTGTTGCCTATGATGTGCTTTCCTATTCGAATTGGTCCTTTATTCAAGGTCAGAGTGTTAAAATCTCAGCAGTCAAAAGTGAATTTGACTGACAAAACCAGTCAGCAGTAAAATAAGAATTTTACTGCTAAATTTCTGCATTTTTTCTCAAAAGACTGTCTCGTGTCAGTTTCTTTGCTAAAAATCATTCAAGCCATATTGCCTCTGTTGCTTCACAGTTCTATCAAATCATATTCTCAGGTATTTCCTTTTTCACTTTAGGCATATCCCATCTTACAATTCATATGGAGAACCTCTCTAAAAGTTCTTTATCCTGGCTCATTGCATTCAGATTCACCTCCATCTTGCCATACTCCACTGCATCAAATACAATTAGATGTCATCTTTAATGTTTTTTTCTAGTTTATTTCATGTCTCACTAGTCATCTCCTCAAACATTAAGATATTGATTTTTTCCCACCTTCATATGAAAAATAAGGATATTCTTGATTGCTTATTTTTCAGCTTGCTTCTCTCGTGAACATCTCTTCAATTCCTTCCCATAGACTTTACGAATCAACTGCTGCAGTCCTTAAAGATTTTATTGATTTTGATTACAGATTATTGGTCAGGTAGTTGACAATAGAATTGTAGAATTTCTCAAGTTGGAGGGACCTTTAAGCATTGGGGAATCCAACCCCCTGCTTCTCTCAGGACTAGCTAAAACTGAACCATGTGACTAAGAGCATCATCCACACATTCCTTCAGCTCTGAGAGGCTTGGTGCTGTGACCAGTCTCTTAGTGAAGAACATTTTCCCTAAGTGAAATTGCCATTATGCATCTTTATTAGATTTCTTTATGTCCTATTGCTGGTCAGCAAAGAGATGATGTTTCTATACTACATCAGTGTTGTGTAAGTTATTCTGGATCTGGCAGCTCTTTTTGTAACTGGTTTGTATGGTGCATCAAACTGATAAATAATGTCATCTCCAGATTAAGGAGAAATCTGTCCAGAAATGTAGTGAATACCAAGAGTGCATTAATTAAAATGTATGCTAGCCACTAACTGGTAAAAGCAGATTCATACCATGGAGATATATCAAATATGCCTTTGGGAAACATGCTGCAAGTAGGCTTAGAAGGAACTTTCTCCCAGTTGTTTTTCTGTCTGATAAATGTTTAGCTCTGAGTTAGCCTTTTGCAGTTTTATGTTCTAAAAGTAAATAGAAATAACACTGGAAATGATGGAGATTTTGTCCTGTCAGTGATTTCTGTGAGGGATCAGGGTGGAGAGGGAAGGTTAGCCCTGAATTACTTTTCATATACATTATTGATGAAGGAAAATCTAGAGGAAACTGCGTATCTGTTTTTGCATAGACAGTGTTCATAAAAGAATCGGAACTCTGTCTGTACTAATCTCATTAAAAAGAGATTGGAAGTTTGTAAAAGTTAGAAGACTAGGGTAGGAGAGTTGTGTCTTGGTTTTTAACTGAAAAATACAAGGTATGATTTAAAGAGTGTTTTAAAAAGCACTTGAAATTCCTAATACCGGTGGAGGGAGGTGGGAGGAGACCTGATACTCTTCTGTAATAGGAATCTAAGAACTGTTGCTGGAGAGCTTGGAAGGAAAGAAATCAAATTGACAAGTTTGCTTTTCATGTTCAAATCTAACTGAAAGTTATAAAGGGAACAAGTGGCAAAAAATTACAAGTTAATATGTTTTTTACAACGTAAAGCTTTTTTTAATACAAAGAGATAGGTGGGGCAAGGAAATTTCAGTCTTTACAGTTCTTGGAGATAAATCAGACTTTGTAACTATTTGCAATTGATCCTACTATCTTAGGTTTTCAAGATCAAAGCAGTGCAACTGGCAGGAAAACTTCTTCCAGCCTTCAACACACCTACGGGTATACCATGGGCAATGGTGAATCTGAAAAGGTAATGAGTTTTCTTTTGTGAAGTGTGTTCTTCCCCCTCCCTTCAACTTAAAATTAATAATGGCATACATCAGTTTTTCTTAGTAGTGGAACTGTAGAAGATGCAGACAAATTGCCTTTCCTGGCATGTTAGAATAATTTTGATGGAGTTCAGCACATTATAAATTTTTATCCTTTTTTTTTTTTTTAATTCTGCAGTAAGCATTCAATTTGCCATTGGACCACACTGAGTGTATTATTCTGTGTGTTGCTCTAGAGCTTAATAATTGTTTCTTTAGTCACTACAAAATCTATTAAAAAACAAAATTGTTCGCAGAACATGGTTGAACTTACTGGGTTTTCTGTGCTGTGTGAGCTGTGTGTTACCTTTAGAAGATTCCCGGCATTTAAGAATATGATAGGACTCTGAAGTTGTTATTTCATTTTATATTTTAGCTTGGGTGTAAAGTCTGGCGTGCTGAAGTCAGCTGTGGTCTGTGCAGATGGAAATGCTCCTTTAGATGACTGTTCAGATCAGACTGAACTTAGATGGTCTGCATTGCCTCATGGAAGACATCTGCCTTGCCTATTTTATGTTGTATTGCTTGCTTAGTGCTAGGATTTCCTTCAGATTTTGAGAGAGCATTTTTGATGTTTTGAGGCATTCTTTACATTTTCACTATGTCCTTAAACAGTAGCTGAATTGACATGTATGTCTAGATTGTGTGTATACTTATTCATAACTGAAATCTTTCATGAGAGAAAATAGAAGAAATCTTCAGAAATACGTAGTTAACTACAGAAATTAAAAGACCCAATCCTGAAAAGTTATGAAAACTCCCACATTTGATTAAGCCAGAGGTAAATTAGGAGTTAGGACTCAGCAAGATGAAGGAGTGCAAAAGGTAGGAGGTATGTGACACTTTCTGCTGATTCTTTAGGTGAGCCTGAGGAACACATGTATTGTGCCAACAATAAACATTCTGTATTCCTATCTAAACACAAGATAGGGAAACACATCCCACACAAGTAAAGGGAACACAGCAGATCAGCAGGACAAGGCAGCAAATGCTGGCACCTTCAGAACTTGTCTTTTCTTGATTCTTGTTCTTAGGAACATGCAGTGAATAAAGAACAACTGCGACTGAGCCCAGTATTAAGTCATCATATTTGTGTGATATCATGGTATTATATTATTTAGTCATAGGACTTTTTGTTGATGAGGTTATGGTATCTTTATTCCAAAAAGACCCAACCAATGAATCAACTGATCAATCAAATCACAATGCCTGTAATCTTAAGTGTGGGTTAAAATGTTGTTACTTGTTTAATTGGCTGAGGTAGTTGTGCTGTGCACCATTAACTCTGAATTTTCTTTGTTTTCTCCCTTTCTTTATGCTCTGAATTCTTGTTGGAATTCAGTGGTGTTGGTCGAAACTGGGGCTGGGCTTCTGCCGGCAGCAGCATCCTTGCTGAGTTTGGTACTCTGCACATGGAATTTGTCCACCTCAGCTATTTGACAGGGGACCCTGTATATTACAACAAGGTGAGTCTCAAAAATCAATATTTTTATCATACTTCTTATCATAAATTGCATTAAAGGGGAAGTACTTTCTATATTGAATTTTACTTCCATTCTCGGTAGCAGGTAAATATTTTCATGCTTGTATTTCTGTTACCAAATAGATGTCTTTTTCAAGTAGAAATATATGACAACACAAGGTTTTCTTATTTGTTTCAGAATACGTTTAAAAATCATGATTTTTAAGCATGTTTATGTGAGCAGTCCTTTAAAACCAAAAACGTACAAATCTGAAGAAAGCCCTCAAGAAAGCTTATGGTTCAGATTAATAAAATTTGCTACTAAAAATGAAAGAAAAAAAAAAGAGATTAGATTTAACTATGTGCAGAGGGCAGACTAACGTTGTTAGTGGTGAACCTGATTCTTGATTTAATTTAGGTCATGCACATTCGGAAGTTACTTCAAAAAATGGATCGTCCTAATGGACTTTATCCAAATTATTTGAATCCAAGAACAGGCCGGTGGGGTCAGCGTAAGTATTCTTATTTTATTAATTCCTAATTAGAAGTCTTTTTACTTTGTTGCTGAGTTGGAGATCAGAAAGTTTATTCTCTAGGGCACAAACAGTATTGCTTGAAAACTTAAAACACAGAAGGATTGCTTGAACTTGAGATCTCCTGAAATGAATCTTTGCCTCTCACTATCTGAAGTCACAGTGCTCACTTTCTAGAGTACTTTCTGAAAAGTTAACCTGATGCCTATCCTTATGTTTATCAGTTATCAGTCAATAAAATCTTCAGTAATAAAGAATAAGGCTGAAAGTATTTCCTCATTTTGATTCTGTTCCTGGTTTTGTTCTGCAAACCATCTGGTATGTGGATTATTGTAAGGTGACGTGCATTAATGCGTGTTTGTGGTGGTTAAATTGTGTTAGGCACTGACATCTCCAAACATAATTCATTTACTTACTGGCATGTGAAATGGCATGATGAACCTCCTTATAGATGTAAGAAAAAAAGGCTTTGGAATGAAAAGAAAAAGCAGGTATTGTTGCTGAGAATGTTAGAGGAGAGATAAAACATCAAGAGGGAGACACAAACATGATTCCTTTCTTGAAGTGGTTCTTTCAAAAAACGTCGAGTGGTTTTGTACTTTGATAGTGTCGGTGATAAAAGAGAATTTTTTTTCTTCAAGGTTTCTATTTCTATTTCTTTTTTATATGCAGGCCTGTTTAGGAAAAGCAAGCAAGATGGTCTATTTCTGTCCTGTTTGACATCAGTGATAGGTTTTGGGGATTTCAGTGGTTGGCTGTAAATATCCAGCAGAACGTGTTGTGGCTTGCAAACTGAGAATCTGCTTCTGACTTTGAGTCTGGTATGTGAGGGAGATGAATACAGCTGTCACTGCAGTCACTGTGAAATACTTGTCTAATCCCATCTTTAAAGCCAAAATTCTCTCCAAAGCATCTTATATCTTTGAGTGAATCATGACACCATGTGAGATGGGCAAATGGATTGATGGGACAAATTCTTCTGATAAATTTAAGTTTAACAACACATGCAGAAATAAGAAAATATGCAAATACAAATACCCAGGCTTATTTGTTCAAAAGACAATTTTATGTTGTTGCTTTGAAACAATTTTTTGGTTTTTTTTTTTATTCCTCACCATCTGCTTGTGCTGGTTTTATCAAAAGTAGTCTAATGTGGTGTATTACGAGGATTCTTTAGAGGCTGTTTCATAAAATCATGGAATGGCTTGGGTTGGAAGGGGCATATCATCTAGTTCCAAGGGCAGGGACACCTTCCACTGGATCAGGTTGCTCAAAACCTCTAACCTGGCCTTGAACACTTCCAGGGATTGGGCATACTCAGCTTCTCTGAGCAACCTGCTACAGTGCCTCACTCACGCCCACAGTAAAGAATTTCTTTCTAATATCTAATTTAAACCTACTCTCTTTCAGTTTGAATCCATCTTCCCTTGTCCTGTCACGACATGCCCTTGTAAAAAGTCCCTCTCCAGCTTTCCTGTAATAACAATGCACAGAATATCTCTTGGGAATAAAATATTCCTCATCACTAAAAATAAACATGCAGTGAAAAGTTCAACTTTGCAGAAGTTTGGTGGAGCTCAAACATGCTCTTAAATGGATTTTGCAAGATAACACATTTGGGACTCAAGTTTAGGATTACAGAGACTTAAGTTCTGAGGATAGAAAGAAATACAAATTTATAGAGCCTTGAATTTTTCTATGCTGATCATGAGTCATAATTTTATTTCCTGGAATTGGGTGGTTGGGGTTTGGGGCTTTTTTTTTGAGCAGATAAGGTTCCAAATGCACATTCAGATGTTCTGGTAATATTTCTAGGATTTTCCCAGTGCGATGTCATGGTTCAGGATGATAGTCTCCAATTCAGTAGTTCTGCTAAGACCACACTCGCTGCTCGCTTGCCCTCTGCCTGACTCCTGTCAAAGATCACTGGTTGAGTAAGAACAATTTACTGGAAACAACAGCAAGATAAGGAAATGAACAGTAACTTCGACAATATTAATAACAAAAGGTATAAGACAAACAAGGTAATTACATAGAAGACCTGTTCTTTCCAACCACTTTCTTCTCCCTGACCAGAAAGGATGCCCTTCACCTGAGAGGAGTCATTTTCCCTGCCTCTGGCATTGACCTGAGATGGTATTGAATAACATTAGGGTCTGGCCATGCCCCCTCCCAGCTACTGTAAAAAATTAATGCTGTCCTGGCTGAAACTAGGACAAACAACATTTGTAAACCTAATACTGATTTTGTGGGGGCTAGATAGCAAGAATCCATAATTCTACATTTCCTTTCACAAACCTGGATGGAATGATGAGAAAATGTCTCTGTTATATCCCAGGTAGATCGCTTTTGAGTGCATCTACTTGCAAAAATTTAAGAAGTCACAGGAAAGGAGCATGTGGTCTGAAACACTGGACAGATGAGATGGAGTAGCTGAGGTTTAGGCAGGAATTTCCTCCTCCCTTGCAGCGTTTGTGTCCTGCTACACATAAGTGAGTCGAGTAAGGATGATGCCTTCACACACAACATCCCAATTCACTAGAGGACTCGTGTCTAAGTCCCCTGTGCTGTTACTGGCTTGAGTCCCATGGTTGGTGTTAGGGCAGGCAAGGCTTTTATGTTCCACTCAGAAGGTAATTTCAAAGAGCATTGTGTTTGGCTTGTTATATGCCTTTGTACTGGAAAGAGTGAGACAATGGAAAGAGTATCAAAGCATTTCTTTTTCCATCTTCTGGGAAAGCTGCCCTTTTCATCTTTGCTGTGACCTTTGGTTTGATGCATCTTTTCTTGTACAAAGTACTTTCTGCAGATAGTTTCTGAGAATTATTTTGAAACACTTTATTTGCCTAGATACAAGTAACTCTTCACTCTGACCTTTCTAGAGTTGTGTTCCTTTTTTTTTTTTCCTTTCTTCCTTTCAACATTTTTTTCTCTGCTCACACTTTTTTTGGTTCAATTCTAGTTAGTTGTTTTGTTAATGTGTACAATATTCCAACTAAATCATGAGCAGAGTGAATAGATAAAATAAATCTGCATACATACATTCCTAAATCCACTGCTGAAGAACTATGGGATATAGCTGCAATATAGCATCTTTCTAATGGTGGGTTTATTTTCTATTTCTATACCCTTTATTCTAGTGGTGAGTACCTTTATTTGAAGTAATAAAAACATCAGTGGTGGTGTGAACTTAGTAGTCAGACCAATTAATGCTATTACTACAAGTTGATTCTTAGTATTAGACAGAATATATAATGGAAGAATTAATTTAGGTCAAATTTGCTACGCAATTACATTTTGTCTTGCCTTTTAATTTACTTTTTAAAGAAAAAATTTACACTATTTGAGTAGAAGAAAAAATGTAGCCTTCTAGAAATATTGCTATTTTGTTTATTTTTGTTCCAACAAGTTGATAGGTAAACTTGAATATTTAAAGGAAATTCCTGTTGCAAGATTGTGGAAGAAAATGGAAGCATCATTTTCTGTGGCTTTGGTGTGGCCCCATAGGGCTGTAAACTGGATCCATCTCTGCTTGCAAAAAGAACCTTGTGGAAAATTCTTGATACCTTTTACCTTGATATTTGATACAGAGTATTTTGATACCTTCTCCGAGCTGTTTCCACTAGGAGCCTAGGCACACCCTAGTTTTGTGGGTTTTAACCAAAAGTACGTTGGCACCTCAGTCCTCTTCGATATCCAGGGTTCTTGAATGGTGATGAGCTAGCTTTTGTAAAGGTCTTTTGGGGATCAGCAGTTGTTATGGGGCTTTTCTGTGCCTCAGAGTATTTCTGTCTCCATAGATCTGAGGCCATGTTGCTGTGTCTTGGCTGGTTTGCCTCATTTAAATGTATGCTCAAAGTGTGGTCTGTGCTCTTCTTGGGTTGGGAGAAGGGGGGTAGTGTGTGTGATATGCTGCAACCTCATTGACATCCTTCTGATGTGAGGATGCAGGGCCCAGCGAGTCATTTCTGCTGGGGTTTGATTTATCAGAGTGCAGGCCTTTTGATCTCAGTATAAATTGCATGTTCTGCAGTTTCACTGCTGGGAATGATGTGCTGGGGACACTGCCCTGAGATGTGCAGACCATCTTTTTCACTTGTTCCTCTGCTGGGGCTTACAAAGACATGCACTTTCATTCAAACCAGTCAATGGTTCTGTTACAAATGCATGAAAAGTTATAATCAGTGAAGTAACTTACCAGTCAATTAGTAATAATGATTTCATCAAGAAGGATGTGACCACTGCTTCCAGGTTCTTAACAAGTTCTAGAGATGAGTCAATTCATTATGTCAGTGTGGCATTAATCTATAGCCGTGTCTTTGAAGTGATTACAATTTAATTAATATAAATTTTCTTTTGCATTTAATGCACTTGACATAGCCCTTGAAGAAGGGTTCTGGTGACAGATTACTTCTTTCTTTTTCAGCCTGCCTCAATGAAGCAGCAGCAGCCAGGGTCTGAAGCCAGAGTAGGCAGGACTGAGCAAGGACTGCTGCTTTATCCCTTCATTTCTTTCCACTTGAATGCTGTCAACCCCAATCCTAAAAACTGCTGGGTGAATGGCTTACTGGTCATTGCTAAATCCCTGTCCTTTCCCATGCAAATGCTTTGTGATACAACTGGACACTTAATGCTGTGTAGCAGCAAGGGGATTCATTATACCCAGGAGGAGGAAAATGATGACTAAATATTTGGCTTTAAGCTTATGATGTGCAGTTATTATTACAGCACGGGGGTCATGACAGACAGCTTTTGAATGGGTGCAGCTCAGGATTTGTCAGCTCATTGGGGCATTTGCTAGAAGGCACAGCTCTAATGCCCGCAGGAATGTTGACAGATTCCATTTTTACTTATGGACTAAGTTGATGGTCCAGTAGGAACAAGATATTTACAATACTTCTGCTTTGGGGTTTCAGTTTCTGTAAGACTGAAAGGAAAATAGCTGGTAGAAGGATTTTCTAACCTCTCCCATTAACCTTGAGTTGACTTTGTTAGCTTTTCGTTTACACGTGGTGAGTAGTTGGATTGGTGTGAGCATCAGAACTTTGAAAGTAGATTATTTGCAAAAGCAGTAGCAGTGCTTTCTAGAGAAGCCTCCTAAGCAGATATAACCAAAAGTTGATTAAAAAGCAGGGATTTCAAAATTAAGGACATTGATTTGTAGTGAAGAAAAGAGATTTCTTAAAAAATTAGAATATGTTGAAAAAAATTTAATTTGCATTTTCAAACATGTTAGATGAGAATAGCAACTAGAAGAACAATAACAAAAGAAATTCCAAATCTGTGTGTTATTGCAAAGTCAGGGCACACACATCACATCACATCCACATTTCTGTAGATTGGACATTCTTCCTTTTTGCTTTCCAACACCAAAAATAAACTGCTTAATTTCTTCTGGTTCTTCTTAATATCTCTTGCAACTAATAATGTTATTGAAGGGGAACTCTAATTACTCTTAACTTCAAATCTCATTTCCTGCATCTGGGCTACCTATGGATTTACCTGGATTGGTTACTAAGAGACTTGTCAGTTTAACTAAAGTTGGGGTTTAGGCCAAATATGGCTTCCATATGCAAGAAAGTAAGCAGAAATGTCATTCTGTGTTAATCTTACATATTTATTACACCTTAGTGATATGTGGGCACATTAACAAGTGCTATGAAGTAAGCTAGCATGTGAATTTACAGTGCATGAGCTGAGCACTGCTATTAGGAATGTAGCAGCAGACACTGAATTAGCCACTACCGAAGGCTGATGTGATGAACATCCAGCCTGCAGTCTATTCTCTGCTGCTTTATTCGTGTCTCCTTACAGAAATCAAGCCCTTTACTCAGACTTGCTAGTAGTCCAAGTTAAAAGCCAGTGAGGGACACTCTGCCACCATCTTTATAAGAGCTCACTGACAATGTGATATTTGATATTGATCACGTGTGATAAGAGTATTCAATGAAATAAATTCAACTGGCGTCTTCCATGTCAAAGTGATAGCTATCCTTTAAATACAATAAGGAGATTCACACAGGTATTTAGCCTGTTACACTATCTTAGCCCCTTCTGGTGATGTTCTCACTTTCTTGCAGCCTCCTGCACCTGTTACTACAGAGTAGGTAGAGGCACAACCCAGGTGGCTGAATGGGAGAAGCTTAGATCCTCTATTTCCCAGTTGGTTGTGCTGTAGATGGCCTTTAAATAAACATATGCAAATGTCTTTATGGATGTGCATATTGCCTTTTCTTCATGTGGTCTTTAATTTTCAGCAATAACTGCTTAAATCAAATCAAGCACTTTTAATTTTAAAATGCTATTTGGAGAAGGCATCTCCTGATTTATTTCTGTTAGATTTACACTTCTTTTAAAATGGTGCCATTTTCAGACATTGGCAAAAAAATAAAATACTATAATTAAGTCAGTGGAAATACTGGGTGAATATTCCAGGTTTTTTATGCCTGCCTGTACAGCTGGTTTGAGGCTAATGCTCTTGGGCTGAGCCAGGTAATTAACCAAACTGCTTCATTTAAACTCTTGCAGGTAATAGACAAACCATGAGCAATGCATCCTATCTATTTTCATTTGTGATACAATATCGTATCAAATACATAGCACCATCTGTCTATATTTATTTTTCAGAATTTAAAGGAACAGTGAAAATAAATTTGATGTAAATGTGTATAACATGGTTAAAGATGGTAAGAAAATTGCTTCATTCAGTAGACTCCAAGGCCTGGGGATTCCCCCTTCCCAGCTCCTGAAGCCCAGCCAGGTCCAAGTGTCTCCATCCCTGTCTGACGGATGTGACTGCTGAGGTTCCCATTTGCAGTCAGGACACATTCCAGAGGTGCACACATGCATTAAGAGGACACTGATGCAGCTGCCCACACAGAGAGCCACCAACAGCCCTGCCTTTGCAGCCCCTCTGTGTAGTCCTGCCACAGCTCACCTGCAGTGTACCCACAGGGAGCCAGGTTTTGATCCTCCTCCTTATGTTCACTGTCAAACAGATGCATGGGCTTGCACCTTTCACAAGCGTCCTCATGCTCATGGACCCTTCAAATATTAGCAGAAGCTCTCAGTCCAATACCTGTGCTTGCACCCTGAACCTGTGCAGCCATCAGCACAGAGCTTGGGTCTTTGCAGATGCAGGTCTCCTGCTGTCCAGCTGGGAGTTTGCTAATGAACTACACACGCACTCAGGATTAAATTCACTGGGAAAAACAAACACACACAGGTGTTTTCAGTTGCTGGCACGTAAATCTGGGCACTGTGACCCACCATCAGCCTCTGAGGTCTGCCACCCATCTCTCCCAGCCCCTGTGATCTGCAGAGCCTTTTTGATGAAGGTGTTGTCACACTCTGCGTGTCCCCTTGTGAGAATGCGAACACTGAGAAAAATCAGCGTCAGCTGAAGACTATTGCCCTGATAGTGTGAGCTCTGTCTGATCCACAGGGAGAGAGGCTCTCTTGAATGCAAGCCTTCAAGGGTGCTACAGAGATAGAAATCCAGATCCTGATTTATTTATCAGTTATTGGGCCTTTCATTTTTAAGATTAAGCAAGAAACCCTTTCAGTCTTTACACCTGCCTCTGGGAGATGAAAACCCTTGCAGATGGCAAGGTGAAGTGAATAATACTGAAGAATGAAGTAGTCTTTCATAAGATTAAAGAAACACTGCAGATACATATTTCAGATAAAAATATAATTACAGCATAAATTAACAGGTTGATAGTGTAGAGATAGTGGAAAGATGCTAGTATTGGAAAACCTGTCTTTGCCAACTGAAGCTGCTCATAATGTCCTTTCACTATGAAGATATTATACATTTTCTGTCCTACCCTTATTTATTTACTACATGCCTTGCTTAGCACAAGGAGTATCTTAAATTATGTCTATTAATTCATGTACCTTCTTTAAAGAAACAAGCAATGCCAAGAGTCAGGAGAAATAAAACTGTGAAATGTTGTGTCAAGTTCTGGCAAAACATCCATAACCTAAAAGGAAGCAAAGGGAATTGGGTCATGTAAACCAGTATATTCCAAAGTATTTTCCAAAACTCATCGGGTAACTACTTTCTATTTGGACTTGTGTATAATAATTTCTAATACTTTAACTTGCAGATGATAATTTTTCCCCTTCAGCATAAGGAAAAGATTTTCTCTCTCTTAAATAGAAATGGTGCAGAATTGAAATAATTGCATATTGTAAAAGTACTTGTGGAGTAGTTCTCAACCTGGCCTCATTTTTGCACATTTATTAGATTTAGCAAGTAAATTTCTTTTTTAATTCATGTTTGGGACATCATTTATAGAACTGGAGATCTGTGATCTATGTGATAGTTTGAACATTGGTTTATTTACATAGGTTTTTCTATTTGAAATCTGCTTTCAGTTTATTGCATTATGAACAAATAAAATTACAGCATTGTTTCTCGACTTCCAGCAGTAGGCATGCTGTTGTATATGAGGAGGTGGAGGTGGTTCTTTGCAGTTTAATTTTTTTTGCTATCTTGGCAAATGTCCTTAATTTTACTCTCCAATTTACTTTGTGATGTTCTGTCCTTAGGAACATGCATGTGTTTTGAATAGAAAATAATCTGTGTAATCTCTGCTGGGGAATTCCCCTTACACTTTTCCATTACAACCTTGTACAAATGTAATTAGCTGTGTTCCAAGAAAAAGCTTCATTCAAATTTGTTTATTCATTAGAAGCCAAGAGCAAGATAATCTGTTAAAACTTTATTTTAATGAAATAACACAGAACTGTGCATTACAGTGAATATGCTTTTATAAGACTACAAGGTTAAGACGTTTTGCTGGTCTGCTGAGCAAGACACTGAAGAAGGTGAACAAATAAAAGCTTTGTTTAGTGTGTTAAAGCTTCTAGTGTTACTGGAAGGTTAGACATGTATACGAATTATGCATTTGAAAAGGAGTGCCTATAAATAATTCCTAAAGAAAGGATTTGGATATGGTATAACTTTGGGTTATGAGAATGCTTGCATACATTGCTAGGCAAAGAGATTAATATTTCATTTTGCTGTACCACCAAGCTATACTTTCAGAACATGATCTCGGTGGGGAGTGCATCAATATCTAGAATTTGTGATTTGTCCCACAGCAGCTTTTCCACTTATCTCTCTCACTGTGAATTCAGTAAAATCATCTGCATTAATGAAGTCTGACATGTTTAGGGTACTGCCGGATATTTTTGAGAGTTTACACTAATGACTTTGAAGACATTAACTTAAAATGATTGGGGAGTAAGAAGTTATCCTTTGACACATACTCTGTGAGCTTTTAGAGTTTGATTTCCTGTGGAATCTCATTATTTGATAATTTTATGCCTAAAGCTGCATTTTTGAACCATTCTTGACTTACTAGTTTCTTGTGAAAGGGAAGTCTATCAAAGTCCAGTTACTAACTTGTTACAGCCTTATTCAACTTTCTTGGTTTTATTTATTCCTTCTCTGTGACGTGTTGGAGGCTGTGCACTTAAGTGTTTCTGTCGATGCTCTCTAGATGATTGGTAAATTTGGATGACACATCTGTTGTCATATCTGGAGTCTGTTTCTTTTTATTCTGTCTTCAGTATGTGAGACTTCATATTCTGAGTTCTATGTGGAGTTGTACCTGCTGGTGGCCACGAGAAACATTTACAGTTTGGTGACATTGAGAATAGAGGGTCTATAGTTGTGTTCAGTGAACATTGAATGTATCTTACCTATGGCTTCTTTTAATCCTGAAGTTCCCTTGGGAGTTGGACTGTCCTTGTAGCAGCAAGCTAAAATAACATCTCCACTTGTGTAATCTTGCAGATATGGTCCCATATGACATATATAGTTAAGTAAGAGAGGGGTGGTGATGAATGTAGTCCACATATGGTGTGGTAGCTCAGTCTCAGCCACAGAGCATGGACTGAACAAGTCTTACAAACAGCACAATTTCCCAGCACTTACAGAGTGATCAAAACTTCAGGTGGCTGTGTGTGCCATTTCAGGCATGTGTCACGAGAGGAAAAGTAAGAGCTGAAGTTTAGGAGAAAGAAACACGGTAGTTTGGATTTATATTGCATGTGGTGTAATCCAAAAGTACATAAAAAACAGGGAGTGTCTTTCCTTGCTTCTCGGAATCACTTTTGACTATCAGCTTCCATGTGGGATATATAAATATACAGATATATATGTAAATATGTAAACTGCCATGTCTTGATACAACTTGAAGGGTGAAGTTTTTGACAGTGGTTTTGCCAGCTGGTTTGGTACAGATAAGTGTTAGACTAGATTTAATCTACTAAAGATTTCCCTCTCCCATGTTCTTGTTTATAATCTTCAAGAGGAGAATTGAGATCTTCAAGGAAGATTAAGGTGAATAAACTAAAGCATGTAATGACCTTAAGAGCTTGTCAATCCCCCTGTATATGAACTCTTATTCAAAAGGGACTCTGGGTTTTAGGCACACACCTGCAGCAGTACTGTTTGCAGCAGGTGATGTTAACACTTTTAGCTGCTTTTCACAGTCACCTTTTCAAGTAAAAAAAGTCATCAGGGACAAACATGCACGTGACTTCCCATCAATCCGCTGGAAATCCCAGCGGCTTCGTTAAAGCTGCCTGCACAGTTGGGATTTACAGTGACTCCAAACCTGGCTGAGAGGCAGGTGTGCTTCATTTGGGTGGCTCTGTGGGTGAGTGTAATAACCTTGAAAAGACAACTTCAGGTGATTAAAAGGCCACTTCTCAGTAAACACACCAACATAAGGATTTAATGTGTTTCTAATTTTAGCATGTGGACTTGATGTATTCAGTTGATTGGTGTTTAATTCCTGAACATGTCTTCTGAGAGATGACCTAAATCTTTCCAGAATTATAAATAATAGCTGGAATGTTTTGATGTTTCAGGAAAGTTTGAATAAAAA
>VYXD01001989.1:16136-107204 GCA_013397195.1 Hylia prasina | reverse complement strand
AGAAAATAGTTCCAGCTGTGAATTCCTGAGAGTGAAAGTACTGTCTGTTGTAAGTTACCAAATTAGGATACTCCTTTGACATTACAGAATCATAAATTACATTCAGTCTGAAGAAGTGTTTTGATTCTAAGAACATTAGTTACCTAAAAATGTGTATTAGTTGGCTAGTTATACTTACTGGTCTGTTTCAAAGTATTTCTATTGTCTTTGGACACACTTGAATTGTGCAAGTTTAATCATTTTTAATTGGTAGTTTTATAATGACTACAGTTCTAGGAAGTAATTTTGCTTAATTTTATTGTATGAGAAACTGGTAGGACTTATAATTAAGATTGCTTAATACTTTCCCTTAAGTGATTGTGTTTTCAGTTTCTTGTGGCTGAAAGAACTTTGGTTCTTCCAACTGGAATATTCTGTCTGCCTCAAGCTGTTTTGTTGGTGCTTGTTTAAACAACTTTGGCAAAAATGCTTTAGCCATCTCTGAATGAAACTGGAAATGGAATGTGATTCTACTCGGATTGAAGTTTGTTTTTTCAAAGAGTACAGTTAAGGAACTCAAGAACTATCCATATTTTTCTGAACCTTGTTAAAATATTCACACCTAGTTTCTCCATCTGGAGTATTTAGAGTTCAGCTGCTCCATTCTCCAGCGCTGTGTGTGCAGAGCAGGTGTGATCGTGCACCCCCAGGCTGGGAGGAGCTGAGCGAGGTGTTTCGTGTTGCTGGATTCTGTTGTGCCACCAGGCAGTAGAATGGGAAGCAGAGTCTGTTCAGCTACCTCCCAGCTGATAAATGCTTAACTTACATTCTTCAAATGTGGTTCTGTTACATGAGACCCTGCATGTTTTCAGAAAATTTCTCATGCTGCTAATGTGTTCCTTAGTTTATATTCGACTAAAAATTGCACCTTCACCTCTTTTTATCAGGGCTGCCTCTGCTGTAGTTAATTTACAAGTGTTTGCACTTTTAAGCCAACCACTATGGCTTATGACATCCTTAGGTCGAATTTCTGCTGTGAATTGCAGCAGCTGCAATTTCCAGGGCCTCAGCTTTCTGGATTAAAGGATTAGAGGGGGAGCTTGCACCTATTTAGAGCAGCTGAGGAGCGGTAAGTCCAACTACATGAAGTAAAGATTGAACTGAAATTTAATCAGAGCCAGCCTGAAGACAAACAGAAAAACAATTCTTTGGAAGTTTCCTGCACAGAGAAAGAGGGTTCCTGCAGTGTAAGGCCAGTTGATGCAGGCCAGAACAACTAATAGTGATGGGGTATGTGGGTTTCTTAATCAAAGTCACTATTAGCTTAATCACTCTGCTACCCCCTCCTGGTCACTTAACTTTTCCACTCTTGAACTCCTTCTCTGACATACTACAATAGCACTTTGTCAGTGTGTGATCCTTGAGGAAGATCAGCCTCCCTTTTTATTGCTTCCTTCTTTTGTTGCAAAGTAGTTCTGTACTACTGCTCTTGGTTAAAATGAATCAGTGGTTTGTTTATCTTGGCATTTCCAGTCTACTGAGTATAGCACAGGTTTTAGTGAGTTTTGCTTTATTTTAAAGTCAAAAATAACAATTCCAGTTCCTAGATTTGACGTTTCAAATAGCCAAATTAGTAATTTTTTGCTTGGTTGTTCTCTCTCTGCCTCTAGTTTAAAATATTGAATCAGTGTTGTCCTTACAATCGGTGAATTAAAAATGCTGTGTGCAGAGTCCTCATCTCCACCTGCTTGTGCTTCTGCACTGCTCCAGTGTTATCTCACCGTCTTGCTTTCCAGCAGGGCAGCCTGTGCATGCTAAACATGCCTCTGCTCAGTGTTGTATTTCATCTTTTTTATTCCGTGTGCAGTAAGCGATGCAGAAGCTTTCTGCCGAGGGTGGATGTGCCCTGGGGTCAGGGAGGGGCAGTGGCTCGCTCCCCGTCTGCTCCTGGCTAGCAGGAAGCCTCACCCTCAGGTGTTGGGACTACAACATCGGTTCTGGCATGGCTGCTGCCTTTAATACAATGCCTGGCTTCTTTCTTTATTCTTGCTCCTTGCCAAGAAATGACAATTGAACAATTAAGGCACAAAGCAGAGAGGGCTTAGCAAATCATGAACTGTTTTAAATTTGCCTCATTAAGCTGCTGTTAACTACTTAAAGCCATCTGCTTAAAAACAATTTGCACATCTGAAGTTTGCTCTAGAGAGCAGGTAGACCTTCATTAGAACAGGCTTCATTATTAATGTTATCTTTAGGGGGCTGTCAGTTGTTGTGGGAAACATGCTATTGCTCACTGAACCAAACTTTCCCTGTAAACAAAAGGAAGTGTTGGTAACTTGCAGTCTGTGACCAAAACCATGTTCTTGGGAACCACTGCTGTTCATGTCGGAATTGGCTTGCTGTGGAGGAAGTTATTTACAGATAATAGATAGGTCTGGGTATGACAAATGAGAATGAGCTGTGTGAATGCACAGTATTCCTGTTATCTACAAGCGTCCCCAAAAAATTAGTCCTAAACAGAAAGATCCATCTCAGTGCCTCACCTGTCATTGAGGAGGAGAATCTTGTTGCCTATTGCCTCGAAGAGCTGTTTGCGGAAAAAAATGTTGATTTGTCTCCCCAGATTTGTAAAGAAACAATTTCACTTAGAGAGAACAAATCACCAGAGCTCTGCAGACCCTCCCTCCTCTCTGGGGCTGAGATCCAGTAGCATTTCAGCGAGACTGTGTGTCCCCTCTCTGACCTCCTGCCTGGTGCTGTGGTTTAGTGCTGTCCTGCTTCTTGTCTGAGGAGACTGTGTCAGCAGTGAGCTCATGGATTGCTGATACCAATAAGATCATTTGGAGCAAAACTATCTTTAGGAATATTAGATAATGATGGTGTGAGGTTTTAAAAGAAGGTCCCTGTCTCAGTCTGTGGGAAAGAGGTAGATCTGGTTTTTGGCTGTTAGCTGAGACACAATATGTTACTAAGTATAGGTCTTTTATCAATACATTAAAAACCATTAAAGTATTGCTCTGAGATTGATGGGCTTGTTGGTCATTGAGGGCTTTTTGTTTGCAGTTGAGTGTTGTTTATTAAGTAGAAAAATGCCAATATTTAACAGGATGTAAATCCTTTGTAGTAGCTGAGCAAAAATGTTGCTGTGAAATTGAACTATCATTTTCTTTCTATTAAGGTTTTATTTGTCTCTTTTTTGCAAGAAGAATCCTTACAGAACTGCACAGGTTTGCACACAGTGCTTTCAAGTGGGACAAACCAGAAAAAATACAGGGTTTCTTGTAGTTGCTTTTGATTGCAAAAGTTGAAGGTATTCTTTCCAACTGCAGCTACTGAGTCTTTCAGTTTGAAAAGAATTCCAAAGCAATCCTTGACTGGAATCCTTTTATGTTTGCCCAGTCATCTGGGCCTGCATTTGAAAAAATGTGAAATGAAGACATTACCCAAATTTGTCTTGATTTGAAGGATTGAATGTTCTAAAAATGTATACATTGAACAGAATGTGGCTTCAGCCACATTTGTTGTGCTGTCGTACTTCTGTTCTTTTTGCTGTATTTGTCTTAGTCTGGAACGAATTCTACTTCAGGATTTCATTGTAAAACAGCTCTTCAAAATAAAAACCTTTACGTGACTGTCTTGGTTTAGAAGACAGATATCTGCTAGGGAAAGCTGGAGTTTCCTTGGAATGGAGAATGTAAACTCCTCTGCCTCTGAATTATTAAAATTTTGCAATCATGGGCTTTCAGGCAAAGATTTGGGAATAGGAATAACAGTTCTTTTACTAAGAATATTAAAAAATACAAATGTAATAGTACAAAAAGAGAAGCAAACAGACAAACAAACAAAAAGCCCAGAAAACCCTGACAGAGTCAGGGACACGACCTTGGNAAATTCCCCAACTGCTTTCAGCAGATGAAAATAGAATACACATTTTTGGTTCCATAACCCAAGACAGTGACAAAGAGCTAATTAAATGATTCTTGTAGATCAAATATGTGAAAGAAAGAATCCATTTTAAAATTTTCAAAATGCTTGTACTTAATGTTTTTATCTTCTCAGTTGTTTACTGAGGAATGCCCAGTGTCAAGATGCTATTGTAAGCTCAGTTATTCAAATCACAAGTTATTCCTTTTTGGTACTCTGGATTGACATGAAAGGTTAGGGCCAGTGTGAAAACGTCAGTAAATTTGACGTGAAAAACATTTTTCTGAGTAAAAACATTCTGCGTTGAGCTGACTTAAATCTTTGAATCCATCTGAGCTATAGCTCAAATAGCAGGAGAAAGTGATAACCACCGTGGACCTTCTGATAAATTTGGATAGGGAGCTTTGTTTTTAGGAGAGAATGATATGTGATGACCCAAATCTACAGTTTTCACCAGTTATATATTTGGTATGGAATCTTGGAAAATATCTTTTTAGCGTTTCCACTCTAGGTGTGACCAATTTGTCAAAGACCCACAATCTGTCACAAAGTGTGTTTTAAGTAATTTCTACTTACAATTCTTATAAAATGCAGCAAATTCTGCTTTAGCAACACCTTCAGACATGAGCAGAAAACCTGAGGAAGACCTTGTCAGGGTGCAGTTAATGCAGCTGCAGAAGTTGGAAAACTCACTGTGTTTAAACCTCAGTTCAGCTGCTGCATTGGCCTCCTTTTCACTTCCATCCTCTTTTGGCTGTTTTTGTGGATGGGGAGGGGACAGGGACATAAAGACAGCTGCATCTTGATGCAGCCAGCTCCCTTGAAATACCATCATATGTTCCCATCAGAAATATTTCCTATGTCCCTCTCCTGCTGCTGAAGAGAAGGAACAGGATCCGTTTGCCTTTTTTGACAGGTCTTCCCTCTGGTCCAGCTGTGAAAGGCATCAGCTGGGGAGTGGAGTAACCCACTGCTGAATGAGAGAGGAGCTTGAAAACTCTGGGCTGGTCAGAGCTGGAGTGAGGTATGCATAACAGGAGCAAGGAAAATACTGCTGCTGGGAGTAGCAAGGCCCTTGAAAGGCTTTAGTTCCTTTCCATGTGCTTCTCTACTTGCTGAATGGGAGGAGGATCTGCATCTGAGAGGCTTGAGCAGCCCTGGTCTCTGCATGAAGAAGGTGCGAAAAAGGCTGTCATGGGGATGGCTCTGAACCCTGTGTCCCCCAGTGCTTCTGGTGCCTCTGTTCCCTGTACTCTTTTCTAAGATGAGAAGCAATGTGGAGGAGAAGAGCTGCTGACAGAAGAGAAGGACGGTTCTCAAATGACTGCCTGGAGAAGTAGACATGAAATGGGACATGTTGCTGAAAACTGACTTTGGAAACATACCTGGAATGTGGATTTCTCTGTTTAGGAAATAAACCTTTTCCACTCATCTTCCTGCTTTTTCCTGTCCTGAACCCAGCTGGAACTACTACAAGAATGCTGCTGAGGGTTCAACAGCCTGTCCTTGTTGGGACCTGACTGCATCTGTCAAGGAAATCTGGCTGAGAATCATCCCTGACTCAAGTGACAGAACTCAGCTGGGGATGAGGCGCAGCTTAACAGAAGTAGTTTTAAACTGTCTCTTGTGAAATCAGTCCCTGAGCAATGCTGGCATGAGTTGTAACAGATTTGAAGTCTTAGGATAGTTTATGGTTTTTAAATTTTTTTCCTGAAAACCACAGACCCTTGTTTCTTGTGTCTACTTAAAAATGTAGTTGTAAATTGAAGGAGTAATTTCTAGCCCTTGTGTTTGTGTAAGAAACTCATGACCTGAATGTCCTCTTACAGCTCAGGGTGAGAAAGCTTGTGAAAACTCGCAATCACTGAGTAACTGGGTGTGAAAAGGCAGTCGAGGGAGATTCTGAGGTATGAGAAGGGCATGAAGTAATTTGCTTCAAATTCACAACTTGAAACTAAATGGGAAAGCTACAGGCTCTCTTACTTGTTCCGTCCTTTGTTTAGAAATTCATTTTTAAGTAGCAGAGGAGCCAAGAGGCAGCTAGAAGAGTTAGGATAGCACCGTCAACCAGCTCTAACCTCCTACTCACATCTTCAGAGAGAAGCAGACATGCTGTGGTAGGGTGGTGCTTGGAGGAAGAAAGAACAGAAGGAGAGTTCAACCTCTCTTTTGCACCTTTATCGCAGAAAAACTGTGAATAATACCACTTCTTTGAGGTATTTTGTTAAAGGAAGTGTCATATCGTTTCTTTACCCGGTGAAAGGGCATTTGCATGACTCAACCAGCCATGCTTAGGGCAGTGAATTTCTGGCATTGTGACAAATGTTGGTGTTAAACTTATTTCCCTCACTTAGCTTCAGGAGTCTGAGACTGTTCTGGTGCCACTGTTTTGAGGGTTGTAACATTAGGAAAGAGAAGGTTATGTGTGTTCTGGTCAGAGTCACTTATTAAATCTCACAGAGTGCTGCTTTTTGAATGAAGGGTGTATTGAGTGAGTGTTTACCCTGGTTGGAACAGGAGCTCCAAGGCTGCCAGACCATCAGGAGGCTTTTTGTGGGGAAGTATGATAGTTCAGCCACAGAGAAACATAGATAGTTCTCAAGCATTCTGTCAGCACAGAATAGCAGTGACACTGTTTGTGAAAGGCAACCCCTGCAAAGGAAAGAAAAAAGAAAAAAGGGGGACAAAAAAGAAATCAGTGTGTTCGGAGGTTCAGTTTATGTGCTGGTGGATTCTAATAGTGAAGCAGTTTTACCCTGTGGCACATGGCACATTGTAACAGAGCAGGGTTTGTGTTGTACACTGTAAAGGTAGCTTGCTTCCCTTTTGACTAAAATAATTTCAATAACAACATTTAGTTTGAGAAATTCATGAGTCTATCAAATAACTACCTTGTTAGAAATAAAAATCTGCTGGAAAGATTGGATTTTGTGTAATTCATGGATGGCAGTTTGTAGCCAGCCATGTGACCTGGTTACATCCGGGATGCAGAGGTCCTAGGAGGCTTTCTACATGTTTTTTTCACATCTACCTTAAAAACCCAAAAAATAAAACCCCCGAACCCTAGCAGCAAAACAGTTAGGTTCTTTAGAATGAAGTATAAACAGAGGTTAAAGTACATTTTTGATATGAGGGTTAGCCTGCAGAGAATGACAAATAAAGAGCACATACAGGAGGTTCTATGCCTGTGATGTCAATTCGAAGGGGAAAGAGTGCAGTGCAGCTTTGTCCTACTAAACAGGCTAAAAATGTTTGTAATTCTACAGCAGTAGGTCTTAAAAACATAAGTTTATGTTTTGAATAAATTTAAGGTGCTGTTACATAACAACTTCAACCTTTTTTTTGTTTTCTTCCCTCTTTCCCTTCTACAGATCACACATCCGTGGGCGGGCTGGGAGACAGTTTTTATGAATATTTATTGAAAGCCTGGCTTATGTCAGACAAGATGGACACGGAGGCAAGGAAAATGTACGACGATGCAATTGAGGTGATTATAATCCATTGAGTTTTCCAATACAGTGGAACCATCTTTAATGATTTTAAGGAAATTAAATTAATTTTTTTAAAAAAAAAACAAACCTAGGCAGAAAAACCACCACCATCCACAGGACTTGTTTTGATTATTTAAGTTTTAAGAAACCAAGTGATGAATAATACTAGCTTTCACTCTGAGTAGTTTAAAAAGTATTATTGTGGAATACATGTGATGCAGATTATTGTGCTAAAAATGGTACAATTGTCCCAAATGGTACAATGTAAAAGCCCAAGCTCTAATTTATTAAGAGGAGATCTAGCAACCTTGAGATGTGTGCAGAACAATCAAGTCACTTTTTTCCAGTGTTGAGAATTCACCATTCTAGTCCCAAATTTTTTTATTCTTTGCATTATTTTCTAAGGCATTTACATGTTATATTCCATATTTATCTTGTAAAATGTAGTTCATATCTATTCCTGTTTCTATTGTTCTTTCGTTCTATGGTCGTACTCCCTGTCACAGACCAAGAAGTGCTGCCCAAGTAGGGCAGTACTGCAGGATGGTTCAGTGGGATTTAGGGTGGGGGCCTCTCTGTGGTGGCTCTGAGCTTTTTGCTGCCCAGCTCTTACTTTCCCAGTTTCCCCATCTTCTCTCAGCAGCCTCTCATAGTGGTGCCCCCTGTGCCACCATTCCTCTGCTACAGTTCAGAGACACAGAGAGTAACTGAGCTGGTGTGAGTCACGTGAGCTGTGGTACCAGCAGCAGCAGGGACTGGTAGTAGTGTAGTCTTGTGTAGACAAGTGTAGTCTTGCCCCAGTGCTGATGTGTGGTTGGTGCCTGATGTGTTCCAGGATCTGTGCATGCCCCTTTGCTTTCAATGTAAATTTTTATAGCTTAGTTTTAGTGTGGTCAGTCTTCTAAATCAAAACACCTGTTCTTGGAGCTCTCAAAATTCACATTTTAAAAGATACACAGTGAAAGTTCTAGTACAAAATTGCTTTGAAGCTGTAATATCTCTTATTCCTGACCTGAATTTGATTACATTTGACTTCCAGCTGCTTTCACTAGTTCCTTCTCTACATTGTTTTAAAGGGTTATCTGTACCATATAGCTGGTTACTATCAAATGTACTATAGACATTCTCTCCTAAAGGAAAAATGCTTTCTTTTTGGTCTCACAATATAAAACAGATTTTGATTTATTTCTTGAGCTTTTTTTCTATTTATTTTCCAGTGTCTTCAGTATGGAGACAGCAATGTAATGGTTCTTCTAATGTGATTCTTCTAACTGATTCCTTCTTGGTTTTATCCTCTTCATTCAGCCAGGAGCTCTGTTTGCACTCTTAACCTTTGCCTCAAACCATCATCCACTTTCCAGTTGCTTTATTCTGAAGCTGGTTATAATCTTTTTGATTTACTACTTTCCTACCACTGTGATTTACATTCCCGATTCCTCAGTATTTGACCTTACACTTATCTCTATTGCAACACATTGTTCAAGCAAAACCCATTTTGTCACCTGTTCTTAGTGATTTTACAGAACTGACTTTTTCTTTATCATTATCTGTAGTTCCATCAATTTTTGTGTCATCTGCAATTTCTTTCTAGCATTTTTCTTGGAGATCATTGTTAGAAATACTGCCCAGTGTTGAATAAAGTATCTATGCAGAATCTTCATGGGATAAGGATTTTTTGATTTTTTCAGTTTTGTGGGGGGTTTTGTTTGTTGGTTTGGTTTGGTTTGGTTTTTTTTTTTTACTTTGAACTGTTCTAGCAAGCCAGCTTTTAATCCACTTCATATGTGGTGCCTTGAATTTGTTTAGGACTAGTATTTTGTAAAATGCCAATAAATTCTAAAAATCCCTAATATTCCTAGTATCAGCATACGCATATCAATCAAAAACTTACTTTTGAAACCACATCATTCATTTTATATCATTGTTTTATTAACTTTTTAAACTACTGATAAAGCATTGGCTTTATTGGTTTCCCAGTCCTTTTGAACTTCCTTAGCTTTCCAAGGTTTGTTAAATTCTACATTACTAGTTCAAAGCATGTGTATTTTTAATAGGTTGAAATACAGTTTATGTGGTTCTGTGGGTTTAAAGATGTTTAGCAGTTGATATCTAGCTTCCATTGTGTGTTGAAATATTTTACTCTGATTCTTAACCTGTGAACACTTCAAAATTAGAGGAAATAAGCTCTCCTATTCATCCACTTCACTGTAAACCATCTTGCAAACATTTTGTATGGGCACATCTCTGAATGGAGACAGTGCAAGGCAAATTTGGGACCAGGTGAGAACACTCTGTGGATAGGAGGGAGGAAAAGCCAAGCTGCTCCTGCTTCATGTGTGATGTGACCTGCAGTCCAAGCATCAGAGGGTTCCTTCTGCTTTTTCTCAGCTAAACCTACCCTGTAGTCTGAATGAACTGTACTGATTTATGTGCTGTGGAACATACTCTGTGTCTCTCCCAGGTCCTCCTTGACACTGAAAGACACAGGCAAAGAGTCGTTAAGTAGGATTTGCTTTGCATAACTGCAATCCTAATTTTTATTTAAAATTTTATTAAGGGACCATTCCTGTAGCGTTCTTTTGTTCTTGCCTATAATATAGGTCTTCCTCTGTAGCTAACACTTCTTATTATTTGTTTTTCAAAATGTGGAGCAGAAGCTCTTTCCATCGTTTGTGCAAGCAGAAGGGGAAAGGTGTAGCATGCATTCCTCCCACTCACAGCACAGAGCTGGAAATGTTCTCAGCACCCACCAGTCTAAAAGAATGTCTCTGTCCAGCCACACTTCACTCCCTTATTTTATTACTGCAGGGTGAGTGGAAGATGGACAACATAACATCACTCCTAAGTCTTGCAGTAGACAGTGATATCTCATTCCTTGGATCTATCATGGGGAAGAAAAATGCAGCATCTGTTCTTCAGATGTCATGGTTTCTGATCCATGGCATATGAAGTCTTATCCAGGTCACCACATACTTCCTAACATGAATACAGACAAGTTGTATATCCATAACCCCTCTGTATATAACATTGGTGCAGTCTTCCACTGTAAAGGACTCTTCATTGCCATGTCCTAGTATGGAAATTCACAGCTATGATAAAAGCTAAAATTGTGAAACCTGTTGAGAATTTTTTGTGGTGATAAAAATTGAGGACAGGCCTCTTAACTTTGCTTTCAGCATCATCATGTGGGCCCTCCTTCTAGTCTGGTTTCAAGTGTCTTTCTTTCCTTCTCACATCAGCTGGAGGATAGGTAAGCTTCCTTTTGATCTGCTGCCTTGAGTAGTCTAATCTGTTAGGCTCATAAATTTGATCCTCACTCTTTCTTACTGCACAACATTAGGGAGCTAAAAGAAGGATTCAGCAGTATGCTTGACTGTCACAACATAGCAAGTACTGCTGCAAGACAGCTCAGAAAATGCTATTTTTTGTAGTCATGAAAAGCACATGAACTTCAGAGAACATTCAGGTTTTGCTTAGAATCACAGAATATCTGGAATAGCAAGGGACCCTCAGGAATCATTGAGAACAGCTCCAGGCCCTGCACAGGACACCCCAGGAGTCACACCATGTGCCTGAGAGTGTTGTCAAAACACTTCCTGAACTCTGTGAGGCTTGGTGCTGTGACCACTTCCCTGGGGAGCCTGTTCCAGTGCCCAACCACCCTCTGGGTGAAGAACCTTTTCCTAATATCCAACCTAAACCTCCCCTGATATGGCTTCAGGCCATTCCCACGGGTCCTGTCACTGATCTCGAGAGTGAAGAGGTCAATGCCTTTCCCAGTGCTGCCCCTCCTGAGGATGTTGAGGACTGCAATGAGCTCTCCCCTCAGTCTCTTCTCTAGGCTTCTTCTCTAGTGACCTCAACCACTCCCTATTGTTGAGGCATTTTACAGACAAAGGAAGCTTCTTCAGTTAGTTAATCTCTCAGCTGACATGAGCTAAATCCTCTCTTTGGGAGTTGGGGTATCCACTCTGGTTTGTGTATACCCCTTGTAGTCCAGCTGGATGTCATTGCTTTGCAGTTGCTGTTGGAGTGCTCTGTGGCCTGAGCCATCCAGCCCAGGATACAAATGCCACATCTATCCCAGCCTGCACAAACTTTTCTTATCTGCTAGGCAGTGCTGCCAGCAATGCCCAGCTGTACATTGTTAATTACTGTAAATATTAATCAACATTTTTCTGTAGCTGGCAGGCAGCAGGTTGTTGTTTGATAAAGTATTTTGAGAGAGTTGAATTTATGTTCTTGAGATGTTACCTTTGTGACTCTCAGGATCTAACCTATTAAGTAGCTGATAGAACCTGATTTTCAGATTTCAACAACTGCCCCTTCTACCAGGCTGTTATTTTCAAGCCTAGAAGATGCATTTTCTGCTCAGAAGAGGAGCATGTTGCTCCTAGAACATGCCCTTCAGTCAAACCATGAAAGCAAGTCTGAGTAGAGGAGTAGCTCATGGAGACATATATAAATTTGGCCTTTGTTGGCTGTCCTGGTGCTAACCACAGCAACTTTGTCCCATTGAAAATGCTTCTGCAACCATTTACTCCTCAACATTTATAAAATTATGAGAAGATACAATTTGAAAGGAAATGTCGTTTAACATTTGGAAATAAATACTTCCCTCTAGGAAATAAATAATCCATATGCTTTAGTGCCTTCCTGGTCTTCATAGTTAAAGTGGCTTTCTTTCAAAGAGAACTCAACTTTTATGTACCATATGGTAGCAGAACGTCAGTTTTGTCACAGTCTAGAATAATGGAATCAACAGAGTTAATGCTGCAGATCTTAATATCTTTTCCAGTGGCAGGTTTCAGCAGATTCAGTATTTCCTGTACCAGTACTTTCAGGCCCAATGAGGCTTGTAGAGTTAACCAATCAGGCTCCTTAGCAGCAGAAGGCAGTCATCAATGCCAATTTGCATGATGGTTAGACTACCCTGGCAGCTGTCAGAGACTTACTGGTTTCTGCTCTGTCATTTATTTCTGCCTTCTTCTCTCTGGATTCTGCCATGAGCACAAACCTTATCTGTAAGTGGTATTAGTGAAGGAATTAGCCCAACTTGAGTGCAGACCAGCACTTCTCTTTCATTACTTTCTCACTGTCTAATGCTAGACTTAGTAAATACTGCAGGAGGTTGGTGGGAATTGTGATCCTCTGTGAAAGAGGCAAATGTTGTTCCATCTAGTTTGCAAACTTTGAGAAGTTAGGTCAGCTATTCTTCCAAGAGAAGGATACCATTCATAAGTTGCAAGCATATGTTGGTACAAATGTGCAAAAAGAAACCAGCAGATGCCTCGTATAAAATAATAAAGTTTTTTGTGAACAGCTGCTCTGACACCTATGATTTGAGAATGTGCAATCAGAAAGCTGCTATGGAGAAGCTAGAAGGTGGCTGGAGCATTCCTGTCACTTCCTATTAAAGACTGACAGAGGGTAGAGGTTTGCATATGTTGCTGACCAAAAGTTTCCAACATGGATTTTTACTCACAGAGTGCACAGAGCAACAAATAGGTACTTCCCAGAGTTACCAGTTAGACAAATACTAAATACTGTTTGAGCCCTAAAGTAAGTGCTGAATTCTCAAGTAAAAGTACAGTGTTGTCTATGTTGAGATTTTCCTATGTTAGATGTCATTAGCATTTTTAGCAGTTTATGCTTTGAAATGATGTTTTTTATAGCTGTCTGTTCCTGTAGTGCTCAGAAGTGATTTTGAAAAATGGAAACTATTTTTGTTTTGAAAACCGGACTTTGCTTGATAAAGGAATGCTAATAAGTAAAACTTGCATGTGAAACAGCATTTGAAAGTTCTCTTAATCTCTTTGTAGGCCATAGAAAAACATCTCATCAGAAAGTCCAATGGAGGACTGACCTTCATTGGGGAGTGGAAGAACGGGCATCTTGAAAGAAAGATGGGCCATTTGACCTGTTTTGCAGGTGGAATGTTTGCCCTTGGAGCAGATGGTTCCAGAGATGATAAAGCTGGACATTATTTGCAGCTCGGAGCTGAAATTGCACATACATGTCATGAGTCATATGACAGGACAAGTAAGACCTGTTTTTAATTATTTCAATAGTTGGAATTCAACAACTGTTGTAGTTATTTTTAGGATTCGTTATGGACCTTGTCTAACATGCACTGGTTTTATACCAGTATGAATTTTTAACATCCATGTATTTACTTCTGCTCTGCATCATGGTGAGTAAATACAAACCCAGACTTTATGGTTCCTTCATGCATGTTTATCCTCAGTTTTTGATCAGTCAGCTAAGATAGGTTATATGGGTATGGGGAGGAAGGAATTTGTGTGAACTCTTGTCCTCACAGATATATAGAGAAGTTTTAAATTTTACATATACTGTTCTTACAGCTACATATACTGTTCTTACAGCTAAATAGAGGGAAAAGTTTGTAAATAGATTTTTACTGGTTTTAGTAATAGTGCATTCTGAGTAAGTACAATTAAACAAGAGAGGATGAAGACTACTGTGCAGACTGTGAGAAGGCCAAAGGCCTGACTAGTGAGGAGGCAGCATCAGACTTCATTGTTGGGCTGGAAGTCTCCCAAGGTCGGTCTTTTGGACCAGGTTTATTTTACATCTTTAGTAGTGACCTTGGTGCTTGAAGTGTACAGATTATGCTTAGGGTGGCCATTTAGTTGTAAGACATAATTAAAATGGAAGAGTCTCAGAATAGTAAGCAGGAAGATCTTGAAAACTGGACTATCAGAAATAAGTTCACTAGAAAAAGCAGGATCTCTTTGTCTGAACTGGGAGTTGAAAAATGTCCTGGTCTGTATCAGATGAAGAATTTTCAGCAGAGATTAGATAATATTAAGACTGCCTTAGAAGACATGTAATTTGTCACCCGGAATACTCTGTATAAATCTGAATTTCAAGCAGAACAAATTCAGGGAAGGACCAAGAGAATGAATAGAGGGACAGAGCTTTTATCCTACTGTGGGGAAAATATGAGAGATTGGCCTGCTCAGGCTAGAAAAAATAATACTGAAGAAAGGAACAAATTTATTGCTATCTCAAGGGGTAAACACTGAAGAGAAATAGTTATTTTAAGATATAAAAGAACACAGTTGTAGCAAGAGCAAGATTTTTAAGCTCACTGTGAATAAATGTAGGTTGGAAATTGGAAGTAGTTTTGCATAGCTATCAGAGAAGTGAGCTTCTGAAATACCTTCCCATTAGAAATAATGGTAACTAAAACTTAAGCAGTTTTAAGATGAGAATTCATGTATTTATTCACAGGATTACATTGTATCCTTGTATAGTTGCCTGTCTTTTTAAATAATTCAGTCACGCAAGTGATAATTTTATTTGGATAGCAACAGCTTTAAAAAAAGGAAAAGAAAAAAAATGAGTATGCTTAAGAAAAAAAGGTAGGACACAGCAGCTATTGTTGCATCCTGAAAAAATATATTTAAATGTTTAATTTGACATTTAAAAATAAGCAATGTTAAATTTACAGTTGTTTGAGCAGACCTAATTTATTCCTTCAGATGTTTATTCTGTACCCTAAATAAGTCAAAAGACGGAGGAGGTAAAAGTTTTGATTACATATTTAATGACTGTATAAGAACACATGAGCAAGAAAGGCTGAAAGCTGTACAGACAGCTATAAATCTGCAAAGCCCTTGTTTTCTTTTGTTTGGTCATGCAGTCTCAGGAATGTGGATTGTTTGTGTTTGGATGTTTTGGTTTTAATTTTCTGGACTGATTTTTCAAAGAAAATTAAGAACTTACATGTCCAAAATGTCAACTTCTTCATTATGTTTTAACAGCAGGATTTGAGACATAATTGTGCACTTTAATAGCAGAACTGGCTGATGGCAGAAAAAGTTATCTTTAAGAGGGTGGTCAGTTATCCTGGTTCAGTTATCAGGTTTGTGCTTCAGCAGGCAAAGGGGATTGCCTGATTTCTCTCTGCTATGGATTTGGGAGAACTTGCCCCATTTGGCACTTCCAGAGGAGGGAGAAGGATGCAGAGACAGCATGCAAGGGATAGGCAGCTCTTTCTTTAGGTAAACCAGCAGAGCTGCCCTTTCCTGTGTCATCCCATGGCTGCTCATAATAAACTGCAGTATGTACCTGGTGATGTAATAGTTCAATATGAAAATACTACATTATGAAACAACCTAAATTTCCATAGCTGAGCTCGAGCCTCAGCAAAATTGAAACAGAATTTCACAGAATAAAAGCATTTCTGGAAAACGAGGGCATTATATTTCCAACTGTCATTAACCTGTTGCACATATTGCAGGTTTGAAAGCCTATTAAAAAAATTGGTATTTCAGGAAGCTGGTTATTTCAGTGCTGACTAGTACAGAGAAGCTGGAAAGTCCTTGAAACTATTCCTGATGTATTTTCTTGAGAATTATGTCCCAGTGGCAACTGGCATCACTCCCATGTAATGGAGAAGTTTATGCAGGGATGTAGTCTCATTGATAATCTGAGCCACCTATCAGTGTTCCCCAGGAATATCTGAGAGAAGACATTAGACTCCAGAGTCAGAGGCTGGAGAAGTGACTAGGTATATGTTGTGAGAAGCTTGAGCCCTTGTCATTGCTCTGTGAAAATCCTTGTTAGATTCTGCTTGAGCAGGATCAGTCTGTAGCATCACTCCTCAAAGGATCCTTTCTAATTCAGCAGCTGGAGGAAGCTGGTGGTCTTTGGAAGGTGAAGGCAGGGGGTGTAGTCATGGTTCTGGTCTGCTTCTGAGCAAGGGATTTGTGTTTCCAGGATCTATTGAACATGGCAGCATGAGAGCCCTCTCCAAGGCTCTTCCCCTCTTCAGGAAATTGTGAATGCATGTGGCACCCCTTAGAGACACTGAGTGTTTGAAAAGGCTTAATTGATGGTCAGTGAGAAAACTTAACTGTAACCAGAATAGTTTTAGGATGTGTAATCTACACATGCCTCTGCTTCCTACCTAGTCTGCTAGTTTTTGTACCTTAAACTGTGAATAGATTAATGCTGCAGCTGTCCTAAATCTCCCATCCTGTAACAGGAGATTTCAGGATTTTTCTGTAGTCCAGGGTGCTCTCTGTTTGGAGAGAAGATTGAAAAGAACAAAGATAGAGGAGGCATGCTCTGATATGTATGCCCATTTACCAGCACAAGAAATCATAATACTGTCAGTGGGCACTGGTAAGGCTACAAAAATACAGCTTCAGGTGCTCATGGTGCAATGTTTCTTGATACTTAAGCTTATGTGAGTACTGCATATCTTGAAGCATTCCAGTTTCTGGGGCTTAATTCTTTGTTTTTCATGCTTAATGTGCACCACTGAGAAACATGGCACAGGCATAAAATAATTGGCAGTGTGAAATCTGAATGGCAACAAAAAAGAAGTCAAATGAAATTGAAATAATACATCACTAACAAATCAATCTAAATAAACAGCTTTCATAGGTATTTTAGAGGTCAGATAAATAAGCAAAATTATCTGTATAGATGGCATTGTGTGCTGATATGTACCACACAGTATTTTTAGTACATTATACCATCCCTTATGCATAAGAATTTTCCTAGCCATTAACTGATAGTGTGTAAAGTATTGACTGACTACAGAGAGCTTATTTTAGGATGAAATTTTTTGCACTTCTTTAAAATTTCTTGACAAGAGCTGTCCTCAGAATCGCAGTACAGCTTTTGCTGGTTTTTATGTGTGACAATTCTAGTGCAGAATAAGCCAGATGACTAAGATTTCAGTTGAGACATATGTGAAGGTATGAGTAGATGCTGTCTCTGTCCCAAGACTCTCAGTAAGCAGCTAAACAGGCAAGGCTGAAGAAACGAGAATAGTGAACATGTTTTTGTGAGACGTATAAAATAGCAATGTGTGTTGATGGAACAGTTCAGAATCTCAAACAGAAGTATCTTGGATGTTCTCTTCCTCCAATTTTGTATGAGTTAGAGCCTAGAAAGTATTATTATAATTATGAATCCTTTCTTTCAGGAAATTTATTGCTAGATTGACTGCAGTCTTAAAGGAACGTACAAACCACACAACAATATTTTCAAAAGTATTTCTAAAATTAGAAATATATTTATCTAAAAGTGTAAGGATTTGCCCTTTTTTTTGGCAGTGCTAAATACAGCTCTCATTGAAGTCAACTTTATGTCAGTTAAAATATTTTAAAATAGTGCTTGTTCAGCTTTGCAGTTTTGCACTGGTATGAAATTGTTTCTCATCTGCTCTCCTGGCCTAGAATATAGTCTACCAGCGCTATTAATATAAAAATATTTGGATTATTCTGTGACCACTATAGCATTGTAAAATGGCCTTAGATGGTTCTTGGCTTAGAAGAATGACCTCTGAAAGATGCTGTGCCCATAATAGCTTCTTTTCTTTAGTCAGCTATTAGCAGAAGTGCTGTGATTAATTTTACATCCTTGTTTTCAGATAAGAATTAAGTGAAATTGTCATGATATGCAGAGGTCACCTATCCTTGGATGGTTTAATTTCTTGTAGTGCCCAATAGCATTAGGAGAAGGTGTGAGTCAATAATTAAAGATTTAATGCACAAGCAGGCTCCAAAGCAAGAGAAGGCATCACAGTTCCTGTAGGTGGTGGATCACCAGAACAGCCTGAAATCCAGCTTCTTTGGTGGATAAAACTAACATAATCAGTCATGTTTCCCTGATTTCCAAAAGGATTTTTAACAAGTGTTTTACTAAGGCCCATTAGGGACATTAAACAGTTACAATCTAAGCAGCAAGTACCTGCATGGAGGAGGAAAATGGACATAATATAGAAAACAGGATTGAAGTAAATAGTCCACTCTTGCAATGGATAAATGCTGGTTAACCAGCAGTACTCTGATATATTTGATATATATATTTACACATATGTGTATAGGTGTGTAAAATGTATACTGTATTAATACACATTATAAGTGTATAGTATGTTTACAGTTCATATTATAACATGTATTATATATAAATAAAGCATAAACATATATAAATGATCAGAAAAGGGCAGGAACAGTAAGGTAAGTGTGCTGATAATAGCAAAAAATAGCACTACACAAGGACCTTATGAGGTTGAGTAACTGCATAATAAATTGCTAAATTAAATCCAGTGTAGTTAAATGTAAAGTGAGGCACCTATGAAAAAATTATTTCTAACCACACATCTTAAATGATGGGTGTTAACTGACCATTGCAATTCAGGAAATTGCTTTTGAGATTATGAAAATGTCAACTCAGTAGCACTCAGGAAAAACAAAATGAGAAAGAGTAAAATAGAAAATGTCATTATGTCACTGTATTAATCTCATCTGCACTATTTTTTTTTTGCTGTATTTGCTGGTCCTCTCTCATTTTACAAATGATAGAGTAGAATTGGAAGAGTTGCAGAGAAGGGCAAGCAGATTACCCAAAGGCATGGAACAGTTTCCATTCAAGGCACAACTGAATTGGACAGTATTATTCAGGGTGGAAAAGGGACCTTCTAGGTAGGATTCAGCAGATTTGCAAAATCACGTAGGGATTGGAGAGTGGTTCTGCATCAAATAGGTATCAGAGATAGTTGATACCTTAGTAGAACTCCTTAGTAGAAGTTGCTTTGGATGCTCAAGGCTTACCCAGATTTAAGGAAGCACCAGATAAGTACTTTGGAAATAAATCTATTAAGAGTTACTGACCACCTAAAAAAGTATGTTTAGTTTGGGAGAAGTTTTGAGCTCAAAAACAGTAGAGGGTGGTAGGAGGGATGGGAAAAGGTATCTCATATACTTGATGGGTGCTTCCTCTTCCCTATCCATGTCTGATTTTGGCTGTTGTTGGAGATGTGATACTGGAGCAGACAGAATTCCATCTGGTCCAGTATGACCATTCTTGTATTCAGAATCTTGGATAGGTACAACTGGGTATCTCCTCCATTTTATAGTGAGATTTATTTAATTTTTTCAGTGAAACCAATAAAGTGGCCCATTTTTAAAGAAGTGCAATAAGCATTTCTTGATAAGAATTTCTTGATTCCCTTACCATTCATGTGGCTGAAGCAGAGTGATGGTTTTACTTTTGGCATGCAGAGCTACAGTCTTTTGAAACAAAAAGATAAAGAAACTCCTTTTGGAGATCTTCTGCTGGGTCATGCACTGAGAGTTGCTTGTATTTTTCTTTATCGTATTCTAAGGTTCCCGTTTCAGACCCATGCAGTCATGGTTAATTTGAACCTCTATCCCATAGGAATTAAATGATTAATTGCTTTGATAATTTTTAAAGCTCAAGTGCAGCTTCAGAATTCAATGCCTTAAAAATTCTCTGCCAAAACAAATGGTGGGGTGTAGCTGTAGATAAGTTAAATTAATATTTAACATTGTTAATGTTAAATTTGCGGACCAGTGTGCGTATTTTGTCTAATACAAAATATGTGTAATTGCAACTTCATGTTATTGGCTGTTTTTTTACAGATGTGCTGTTCTTACATGAGTAGTCCAGGTGCTGGCACAGGGCTTTTACAGGTTCCTTTAAGGGCTTAAATAGTGAATCTCTTAGTTCAGAGATTTATTTTCAGGTGTACTTAAGGCTTCATTGCCCGGTTGTAAACCCTTGACTTGAAGATCACAGCACATCAGTTACAGTGGCCTGACAGCACATCCTTAAACCAGCAGTTTGGATAAAGATACAGATTATTTGACATGATGCTACTTGGTTTAGTTCCAAGATCTTTTCCTGCTGTGCTGGGTGGGATCAAAGGACATCAAAACCTGTGTTGACCCTTCTTTTCTTTTTTCTTTTTCTGGGAAAGAGCTGATGTCGGTCACTTCAATTTCATCCTATAATTGAATGTGTTAGTGTGTTTATATTCTTAGTGTTTCATTAGTTTTCAAGAGGATTACTCTAGTCCTGTCAAAATAGGTAGTTTTCTCACAGGAATTGGATAAATTATTCATAAGAAAAATTACAGGCTGCAACAGTAGGAAATATTTATGAGACTGCTTAAAGACTAGCTAGGTTCTGTTTTTTTTTTCACAAGCTTGGGATATAGCAGTCTTCTATCCATCCTTCCTTCAAAGATTGGTATGGAATAAATTTTTTCTTATTTTACTTTTTTTTTTTTTGGTTGTTTGTTTCCTCTGCAGCACTAAAGCTGGGCCCAGAAGCATTCAAATTTGATGGTGGCGTGGAGGCGGTGGCAGTACGGCAGAATGAGAAGTATTACATCCTAAGGCCAGAGGTGATCGAGACCTATTGGTACATGTGGAGATTCACCCACGATCCCAAATACAGGCAGTGGGGCTGGGAAGCAACACAGGTAACTGTATTAATCATCTGTCATTTAATTTTTTTGTATTTGCCCTTTGAAGCCACTTCAGTCTCCTGGTACTGGAACACTTTGAGTGATAATTGATTTTTCACAGGTTCCTGTTAGCTGGGGTACATGTGAGGGTGCACACAGTTACTGCTGTTTTGCATCTGCTGACTCAGATGCTCAGGTTAGAGGTGCATTCAGCATGACACAGCTCATTTGTTTTAGGTGTGGAAATAGAACCCCCAAGTCATGACTCCTGCTGTTGTCAGTAGTGCACAGCCCCTGACAGTTTCCTTACTTCCCTGCTATTTCTCCAGCAGTCTCTGGAAACAGCTGAAAGCCAGTTTCAGAGATGAGAATAAGCATTAAAGATAACAAGACAGTAATGAAATATTGATGCTACAGCCAAAGAACATGAGGGAAAAGCAAAGGAAGAGACAAACCAGGAGACTGGATGAGCTTGTTCTGGCTAAAAACCTAGTTTTGCTCCAGAAGCAAGAGATCAAGAAAAGGTGGGAAGAGATCTGTTGAGATGTCTATATTCAGAATATTTGGCCAAGCTCATTACTCAATCCATCCCTCAGCACAGCTGTACCTAGAAGAGGCCAGATATTTCACAGTTGTGTCTTACTGTGGTTTTGCCTTCTAGTCTGTTTTGTTCTAAGCAGAATTATGTTATTCTGGAGACAGGTTCCACATTTGTAGTGTTTGTATTCCAGAATGCATCACTGCTGTCTCTGAAACATCAAACATTGAGTTTTATCATCCCAAGCTGCCTAAGCTATGCATATTTCAAGTATTACAAAGCTAAGAACCTATTCCTTGCCTGTGTAGATGCTACAACTTCTTGCTGATCTAACACTAGTTCCTTTCAAAAGCTATGGCTGGCTGATCCAAGCTGAGGTGGGGTCCTTTGTAATAGCTTAAAGTATTTGCAAACGTAAAGATTTTCAGGCCAGGATCAGTCTCTTAAGCACACTGCAAAGCATGTCTTCTGATTTTGTTCAGTTTTCTCCGTTTGCTTTCATTATCTTGGTCCCCATTAATGCTTTCAAAACAAACCCTCCCTTCCTCCTCCCCTGCCTCCAAGTTTCTCTGTGTGCGGGGTAGGATTTTATTTTATCCTGTCAACCTCCATCGAAGTTGTAAATCAAGCAGCCCATGTGCTTAATTGCCTCTGTCCTTACAGACTGCCTTCTTCTGCTTGTTTCCTTGATAGAAGATTTCTTTATCGAACATAGCCATAAAATATTTTTGACTTCTTCATAAGTGGTTTTGCAAACCCCTCCTTCCCACAGTTAGGAATTTTCTTGCCCCGTCGTCACACTGACACAGAAGCTAAAAGCTTTTTGTTCCCCAAGATTTTCTGTTCATTGCATATAGATAATAAGTCCTTGTGTTTATTCCTCACACCTACTCACTACTTTTTCTTCTTCCCTATCACACACAGCTCTGGCTGTGTTTATTCCATCATTTATAAATAGAGAAGAATCTGGTGTGACATGCAGAGCAGTTGGCTTACTGTTATTGTACAACACTGTCTGAATTTGTCTTCCTTTTGCCTTCCAATCTCTGCAGCATAGTTGGATTTATTATCTATATTTTTTTGACAAAACTGATGCACTTTGGTGCAAATCCTGTGCTTTGTCCAAGGCCTGTTTCATTACATCTCTCCAAATCCAATGTCTGTGGGGGAAAAAACAGGAAGTTCAATCTTACATTCCCTCAGTGATCATAAATCCCTGTGACAGGGTCTCTATCTCTTTCCTGATGAAAAAAAGGCTAATTCTCCCTAATACTGTACTTAGCACTAGAGACAACATTCATCTCAATTGTATTGGGCCAGTCAAATTGGATGATGGTGTGCTGGGGGCTGGCTGAAGTATTACAGAAATATGCATGCAAGATACTCAGGGTAAATACACAGAATGACTAAAATCCTTTTCAGGCTAATTATTTGAAAGCGGTAAGAGCCACCACTTCACAATAGGCATGTAAAGCCAATTACTAATCTGAGCTGTGTGAATGAAGGGTTCAATTAAGAGTTGTGGACTTGTGTGTCTCACTAAGTAGGATTGCACCACAGAGGCTTCTGAGTTTGTCAGAGCTTCTACCAGCAGTGAAAATAAATAGACAAGACCTGAAGCTGGGGCTAACTTGAGGCAAATTGAGGATTGATAGTGAGGTGGAGTGGAAGGACATATAGCTCTCTGCCCTCATGAGACCTCAGCTGCACCCAGATCTGGGGTCCTCAGCACAAGAAAGACATGGACGTGTTAGAGCAGGTTTCAGGAAGGGACACAAATATGATCCAAGGGTGGGAGCACCTCTCCTACAAAGACAGGCTGAGAGAGCTGGGGCTGTTCAGCCTGGGGAAGAGAAGGCTCCAGGGAGGCCTCATTGCAGCCTTCCAGGACCTAAAGGGGGCTTACTAAAAGAAGTGAGATGGTGTTTTTGTACGGGTGGATAGTGACAGGACAAAAGGCAATGGTTTTAAACTGAAAGAGGACAGATTTATATTAGATGTTAGAAAGTAATTCTTCACTGAGAGGGTTGTGAGGCACTGGAACCTGTTGCCCAGAGAAGCTGTGGATGTAAGTGTTCAAGGTCAGGTTGGATGGAGCCCTGAGCATCCTGTTCAGTGCCATCCCTACCCATGGCAGTGAGGTTGGGACTAGATGATCTTCGAGGTCCTTTCCAACCCAAGCCATTCTGTGAATCTGCTTAGTGAAGAAGAGTAGACAGGAAAAAGACAGACATAGGTTGGAGGTAAAAGAAATATGGTTTCACAGTTTCATGGGTTAGAAGCTGTGAGTATGACAGCTGGTGAAGAAACTGGCACAGTTTTTATGGGCATGTTGTTGGCACAGCCAAGAAAAGTCACATATGCCACAAAAAACACCCTCAGAGAAACTGAGGGAGTTGGGGTCCAATCTAGAGGCACATCAAATTTTATTTCCAAAGAACTTAGGTTCATGTTGACCTCCCTGTATGTTACAGTCACTGAAATTTCACTTTGCATCCCTTTTGCGTTGAGACATGTATTTGGCAGGAGTATACTGTTGAATATTCTCCTGTTTTATTCTGTGTTTGAATAAAGGAAACTAGAAAATCCACTACTTCTGGTAGTCTGTTCCATTATTTATTTATTCTTACTGTTAAAAAAATCCACATTTTATCTCCCATTTGAATTTGCCTAGTTTCAACTCTCAGTCACTGGATTTTCCTATGAATTCCTATGCCATTTTAAAATGTCCTTTCCCTCATGTTTTCTTTCCAAAGAATTTTCATAGATTATAGTAAGCTTAGTGCTGACTCTACTGAAGATGCTGAACAAATTGCATTGTCTCTCACTGTAAAACGTTTTCTCCAAATGCCTGCATCTGCATTAGTTCATCATCCTCCTGTAAAAATGAATTTTAGAATTGCATACTCCAGTTTTGACTTGTGCCAAAAAAAAATTCAGCCTGTGCAAAAATGAAACTATATCCCTGCTGTTGTCTCCCTGTTTACTGTCCCTGTGCACAATGTCCTAGCAAGAACTGAGACTGAATTGTCTTCTATGGCCATGGAAGTCTTTGAAGTGTCTCTGCATTCCATAGGTTGTCTCCACCTTCCAAGCTGGCCTGGGTCTGCAGTTACACATTCTTGATGACTAGATTTAGGATTATGTGCCTGGTTTTATGAAACTCTTTTCATTTGCACCCGGTTACCAGCAGATTACACTGTCTGCTGTTATTTACCTGTCATTTTAGCCAGCAGCAGTGTTGCAGTGATTGATAAAACTTCAGACTGCTCCTTGTGGATCTCTGTGAGAAGCAGCTCTATTCTGTGATCATTTTGCATTGCCAGTTCTTTCTTAGAGCACTGTCAGTCAGTTTTAAATTGAATTATATTGATATGGTATAGTGCTGCCTTGTCTTCCCATAACATCTTAAATACCATGTCAATTGCCTTAGAAGCTTTTAAGTTTATTACAGCTCTGCAGTTACCTTTATATGTCAAATTCGTAGCTCTCAAAGAATGAAATCAAGTCTGTGACCAAGTTTTCTATAAAACCATGATGATTGGTGTCAGTTATCCTCTAATTCTTATACATATATATATATTCATGTGTTTCTGTAATTGATTTGAGCTAACATCAGTTATGCCATCCTAAAATTATTCAGTCTGCCAATGCCTCGTTAATGGTAGCAATTTTACCTTAATACCCTTCCAGTAATCTTGGAGCTTCTCTCTGTTCTGGGGTGCAATAAATTTAGCACTTTTTATCAGGGAGACTGGTCTTCAGCTCTGGAGTGAAAGTGTATCTGGGTGGCAAATCAGATGCCATTACACCAAGTACTCTGAGATCTGTGTGCAGACAGAACACTGAAAATTTCAAGTGGCATTTAAGCACCTTGTCTGTGGCACCAAGCTTTTCAGCCAGCGTCCTGAAGTTCTGTACAGCTCTGAATCAAGGGCAAAATATTTGTTCATGCTTTAAAATTTTCTATTTGGATGAATAGCTGTAAAGCAATTTTTCAGAGGCGCTTTTTCCTGTACAGTTTGTTACTACCTGTATTATGTGGAACTCTGATCAGCTAGGGTAAATCCTTTGCCTATTCTGAGCACGAGTCTGCCTTTCTGAGGAGAAATTTCTGAAGACACAAGGTTACTTGGTAACTGTAAAAAAAAAAAAAAAATTGATCTAGATTATACACTTTCTTTCTCCAGGCTTGTAGGCCTACTGGCTTCACCAGTGTTGCACTTAGTCACCCAAGTATGAGACCTCTACAGCACAGAGCAGGATTTCAGTGCTATCCATTAGCTACAGTTTCCAAAATAAGCAGTTTTGTCTCTTGGGGATTTGATTCTTCTGGAGGAAGGAGATGGTGTCCTAACAGTGGTACCATGTATTCCTTGTTTTCATTTTGCCATGGTCACTAGCAGGTTTCTCCTGTATAGGCTGTGGCACACAGCATGAGGGTCACTGACTGGTTAACCAGAGAAACTCTGTCCTGATCAGACTGTATGCTTGGGATTCTGGCAGGAGTTGTAACCACTGTGGCTTCCTCCTCCATCTTGCCATGCTTCAGAGCAGACACAAGGTCATGTTCTGCATTATTATAAAGGGGGATAGAGGCAAGAGCAGACACTTCATTTTCTGCCTATGAAGCAAAAGTGCTTTGGCTCTTGTTTATTCATATAACACCTGCCTGGGGGCTGTAGGAGTTCTGGGGAGGGCTATGCAAATGGTTCTGTAAACAGCATATGCATTATTTCTTCAGAAGCTAGGCAATTCATTTTTTTCTTTCCTTTTTGTTGGTTGATTGATCGGTCTGGTTTGATTTTTGTGTGGACAGAGTGGTGTTGGGGTTGTTGTTTTGTTGATGTTGTTTGGCTGCTATGTGGTAGGTAGCATCACTTTTGTTGTGCAAGAGTGTGCAGACAAAGAAATTGTCATGCATTTGGTGCTGTTGGGTTAGATGTGTCACATAGACCTTTCTCTTCACTGTAGAGGAAATCTGGTCAATCCACATCTTAGCATGTGAGTAGTCTCATTGTAGCCCTAGCCTGCACCAGTAAACAAACCTGAAAAGAATTCATCCAGACACTTTCTCCTTTTAGACTCAAGTCCCAACAAAAAATGGAGCATTTCCATCCAAACTTGGAGAAAGCTGTGCTTGAGATAAGGAATTACAGCAAGCATTAGATTTTGCCAAGAAAGTCTGTACCTTTCTTGGCATAAGTTCAGGCTCTAGAGCCACAGCCATTCCAATAACATCCTTTTCCCAGTCTCTCCACTTGCTTTTCTAAAAACCTTGCTTTTTGGAAATTTGAAAGAACTTTGTACAGTCTGGATTATTCTTTCGTCCATGAACAGTCTCAGATTTCCACAGGGTAAGAGTGTATTCTAGGAGGAGGTCAGCTGTAGTACCTGCTGTGCTGTGACTCACTGTCCTGGATATCCTGCTCAACTTCCCTCTTTGTCTCCCAGTATTTCTATTTTGCAAAGGTGATACTGAGGTCCTTGAAGAGTTAGTTTTGATTGAATCTGTTTTCTCTGCATAAAAAGGGTATCATTGAAAACTTACTAGCTCCCCTGCCTTGACTCCCCTCAGCTTCTGCTGAGCATAAGTAGCAAAAGTCAGAATTAACAAAAATGTGGGCCTAAAGCACCATGTGGAGAGGAGCTGCAGACAAGGCTATCGGGCTGAATCACAGATTACTGAGCTACAGGTGGCTACATTCAGTCATTGGTAATGACAGACATCCTGAGACAAACATTTTCCTTCATCCCTGCTTCTTTTCTGTCCCTGCATGAATCTATTAAAAGAGTTGGTGTCTGCTGAGGAAGCACAGTCAAAGCAGCAGGGAAGCACAAATAACCTGTGAATCATTTCAGAGTCGTTTCTTCGGAGCCAGTTTTAATGGCTGATATCCTTGTGTGCTGTAAGGTCGTGTGTGCAAGTGGAATAATGAAACTGTAGGCGAGAGGTGCTCCGAGCTACTAACACTTTCTTTCCAGCCTCCTCCTCTCCCATTGTGCTTTTCTCAGTACTGTGTTGGGGGGGAAATCCATTGGCCCCTTCCTTCATGGAATGTGTATGGATTTAAACTCCATAGGTAAAGAGCTCTGCTGCAGTCCAGCACACAAGCTGACTTGGGTTTCAGCTGTATAAAGCTGTATAAAGCATATGTAGAAGAGGCAGAAGAGGGAAGAAAGCAGCAGCTAGAAGAGTTTACAGGATGAAATCAAAGTCCATAAAGTGCAGTATTTTATTTCCACTTTCAGTAAGTCTCCATGACTATCTACCAGTTAAAGAATTCCTATAACTCTTCAGACTCTTCTAGCTCCAAAATCCAGGGATGTTTGTTACCTTCCTGTGTACATCACAACACTTATTGCATTGATTTGACTGATGGATGTTCTACTCTGTGTCACCAACGAGGAACTGCATGAGCTCAGAGAAAAAGTCTATGGAGTCCTTGTCATGTCATCAATATCAGCCAACAGTAAATACCCAGGAAAGAAAGTGTTCTTCCCCAGAATACTTCCTTAGCATGTAGCAGTTTGCCAAATGTGGTGTCATTAATAACCCTGGAAGGATGCTACTTTTGTATGTGCCCAGTCTCTTTTTCTTTTTTTTCAGCGTAAACTGTTAATGTCCATAGCATCCTTCAACAAACAGATTCGCAGCAGAGAAATGCAGCACAAAAAGAATCACCTTCTTTGTTGATCAAGCTTGATGCTTTAAAGCTTCCAAATTTTGTCCTACAGTTAAATTCTCTGTGTCTTTTCCCTTCCTTTCTTTTGCAGGCAATTGACAAGTATTGCCGAGTTAGTGGTGGCTTTTCTGGTGTCAAGGATGTCTATTCCTCATCTCCTACATATGATGATGTACAGCAGAGCTTTTTCCTTGCTGAAACTTTGAAGTAAGTCCTTTTCACTCCTGCACCTTTCTGTAAAAGCTCACATCTAAATTCTAGAAGAATGTAGTGGCTCCACAGGTAGCTAATGGAGACAAAGAGTGATTTTAAGTATTAGGAGCACAAAATGGATCAGGGAAAAAGCAGGTCCTGAAAATGGCAGTTCTTGTGCTTAATTCAGTCATCACAGCATGTTTCACTGGGAAGAGGGGCTCCAAGTTCATCATATATAAGGGATAGTGTAGGCTGGCTCCTTACCAAATTCCTCTATGTAATCACAATACTTTGTTGCCTCATGTTACCATTATAAAAAGAAAGTCAGCCGCTGCTACCTCCTCTGTTGTTCTCTTTAATTTTATTTCACTTACTTCTTCAAATTAATTTTCTGGAGATTAAAAGCAGTGATCCCAAAGAGGGAGGCAGCAGCTTCAAATGGGTCAGGTCAGAGAAACAGTACCTCTCGAGAAGCTGATGCTATAAGATTGATCTGCCTATAAAAAACAAATGAGAGAATGAAATCAGCTCCCAAGGGACTTCTGTGGTGGCAAGGCTGACTTTTGATGTATCACCAGAATCCTGTCTGCATCTTAAATAATCACAAGGAGATCTGAAAATTCACTGATGCATCATTCAGTAACTGGATGTACTACAGTGCAAGCATTGCAGATGTTGGCAGTTCTAGGAAAGAACTCAGGTATTTTTACTGGCTTTCGGTTTGGAGCATTTCCTGTTTGTGGAACAAAACAAAGGTTTATTGAAGAGCTGGCTATTGGATGTTTTTGACATTGATGCAATTGGCATAGCCCAAACCAGAAACTGGTTTCACATTGAGATAAAGCAGAGAACAAGATAGCCCAAATGAAAATAAAGACAGAATGGTTGGGTGTGATGTCCTGAGGAAAATGAAGATGTTCCTCAGAAGAGGGGCATGAAATGTGTCTTAAGCAATACCCACTGTAATATTTTCTGCTTTTGGGGATTACTTCTGCATATTCATTCCTCTCAAATTCAAATTTGGTGACTGTCCCAAATATGCTTTATTGCTGCTTGGATACTTCAATTCATCGGAGATACACAGCAAATTTGAGAGTTTTGAGCAATACCTGGCATGAAGGTACCTGTTGAGTGGGAAGGACCAAGATGGAGAAATAGGTTGCTTAAGTTATTCAAAGGAAAAGTGTGAATCAAATGAGGAAGGTGAGTTTGAGTAAGATGAAATATTGCTGTTGTGGTGAGAAAGAGCTTGGAGAGCTGCAGCAGGAGAGAGCGAGGCAGAAGTATTGACGAAAGGAAGGGCCTGATGCTGTAAAGACAAATGAAGAGTGTGGAGAAGGAGATATGTGTGACAAAACTGAATCATCTCTGCAAGAAATTTTTATCTGTAAACAATAAATAGATGAGGAAGGAAAGAAAAAGTAGGGCTCCACTGACTGGATTGTGGAAGAGCTGGCAAATAAAGGCAGCAGAAGAATTGGTCAGGCAGTGACACACGGCTGAAAGCAGCAGACTCTGCCAGTGGCTGATGGAGAGAGAGCAAAGGAACAGCAGAACAAGTGTGCACATTCTGCATGTGGCAGAGTCCACTAATGGGAATGACACCCTTTCCTTGCCAAGTGCAGCAAGAGCTGTCTTTTTCTGCATGGCAGGAAAGCAAGAAGGAGCTGAGAGATCCTGTGCACCCATGCTGTTGTGCTTGCACTCACACCACCAGGTTTTCTGTGACAAGGGAAATGTCTTTTGAGTTTTAGCAATTGTGTTAGGAAGTTGATGGATCCCTACTACCAGTATGTCCTACAGAGTTATAGCACAGCCATATTCAAAAGTGTGCATTAAGAAAAAAGGAACAACAAATGCTTTTTTTCTGCATATGATCAGTAACCCTTATTTTGTTACATGCTTCATGTCCTCTGCGCTGTATTAGAATGTACATCATCTGTGAAAACCCTCTGCACATGCTGTTGTCCCTCTCACCAGAAGCTGAACCAGCTTCCAGAATGGTGATGACAAATCAGATACCTGCCATGGTTTTGTAGCTTCTCTTGTGCTGCCATGAAATCTTTGGATTAAAGAGGATTAGTCATTTCCAAGTGGGTTTACTCCATTAAGAAAAGCTTTCTGACAACTTCTTCTCTGCTCTCCTGTCCCCAAAATACTTGTATTTGGTGTCTTGGTGTTGGTTTTACACTGCAAGTCTTTGAAGGGAGACTCAAAAAACAAGTTTCTTGGAAAGATTAAAATGCTGTCTTTATAACAACTTTTCACTGAAGGGCTTGATCATAATAAAAATTACTTCAGATCATCATGATAGGGAAGGTTGAGTGTGTGCTGTGCAAAGATTGAAAGCAAGTAATTTGTTTATAGCTGTAGCTGCTGAAATGTGGGGGCTGAAGGTGTTCTGTTGTCCCTGCCTGCCTGTGCTCTGCTCTAATACCCACGTTTTTTGTCTCTGTCTTGGAATCCAGGTATTTGTATCTGCTTTTCTCCAATGATGATCTTCTACCATTAGACAACTGGGTTTTTAACACAGAAGCTCATCCTCTGCCTGTTTTACATTTAGCCAACACCACACTGTCAGGAAATCCTGCATATCGATAAAAACAGCTCTGTGAAGAGGAAGAGAGACTGTTTTCAGCTCTGTTTTGTTTACATGGACCACTTGAGACTTTAGCAGGAGGGGAGACAGACAGACAGACACTTGGTAAACCTAGACCCCTGAGTCAAGCAAGTATTGGCATGGGAAACGAAGCTCTTCAACATATAAATAAGTTAAAAGTTCTGTTTTCTACATGACCAAAACACGTGAGTGTGATTTTTGCAGGACTTCACACGCTTTGAACCCTGGCAAGACATGGAATCTCCAGATAATATTAATGCAGCAGCATGAGGAAGAAGAGGCTTTCCCATCCAGGGAGAGGAACTTGCTGCTTGCTGTTGCAAGGAACAACACACAGTCACCTCTTCAGATTGGGTGGGTTCCAAATACCTAGATTTTCTTTTTCTTTCTTTCTATTTTTTTTTAATTTTATGATGGCATGAACAAAGCAACAACAAAAAGCAACACCACTGCACCAGCAGCATCAGGATTTGAATTTCTTTCTGTACCTGTCTGAATTTTCTAAGGTGCATCTATTTGTCCAGACTGGCAGCCATTCTCAGAGCCTCTAATCTGTTAGAGTTAAACTCTAAAGTACAAGAAGTATTGCCTCCTCATTTTCCCTTTTCAAAATAATACTTATATCCAAAAAGAAAAAAAAAAAATTAGTAAGCATTTGGTTTGTTGTTCACTGTCAGCAGAGTGGGCTTAATTTATTTGGCAAGCTCAGTCAGAGTCTGGAGCATATCACAGGAGTAGGAAGGAGCCTAAGTTTCCCTTCCTCACAAATTATCTCACATGAAAAAAGCATTCTCTTCTTAGTCCTGGTAACTGTTTTGTGATTTATATAGGAGGATACAGTTTATGGAGCTAAAAGAAGCTCCCCTTGAGCTAAGCAGTGAGAGTTTGCATCTCTGTATTTTTGTACACAATCTGTTACATTTCATTCTTTGAGTTCTATTCACGGAACCTTCTTTGCAGGTATATATGTGTCTGGCAGAAGCCTAAAACTGCCTTTGATTTACTTTACAAAACTTGCTTTTCTCCTGGGTACTCCAGTACAATTCCAACATGATCTTTGGAAACAACCTAACGTCTCTCACATGTGACTGGAAAAAGAAACTGAAGAGTCTCTTCTTTCTTAATTTATGATGCTGCTACCTGCCTGGGTTTTTTTCAAGTACTTCATGGCTGGGCTGGATAGTGTCACTTAAATTGAGTCTTTTTCAGTCTTCATTTATTTGCTAAAAAGTTTCATCTTTCCAGATTTTTCATCTCTTCATTTTTGTCTTTCTCAGTCTCCTTTTACTGTTGTTCAGAACCCTTACAACTCAAATTGTTCTTTTTACTCCCCTATAGAGCTCTCAAATCTTTTTGCCATGGTGACTGGCCCCTTTGCTGAAAAACAGCCTTTAGGTGCTGGTTTCCCTCCTAATTAGTGCACAGGTTGAATCTTTAAAAAATCTTGATGATGTTTTTGTTCTGAAGCAAGTGGAAGAATTCTTCAGTGAGCTACAGCAGTACAGCATCAGATTTAAAGGGAGTGAGTGCTATTTTCCTTCCTCAAAAACTTTTTTATATGAAGTTTTATATAAAAAAACCTTGTCTCCTTATCGTATTGTGATACATCTGACTGTAGAGTTCCCCCCAAAATTATTCTTCATTTGTCTGTGTCAACAACTTAGACATAGAAATCATCATATCATCTAAGTAAAAATGCTATCAGATGCTTTTTTTCCAGATGGTTACTTTACTTTAAGAGGAGGGAAATGTGGAGCTTGGGAAAAGTTTCAGTCTCAATGTTTGTACCTTAATACCAGTTACTTTGTTACTGCAATATTCAGCAGTATCCTAAAAATAATTTGAGAACTGACAAAGTAATTGATACAGTAAATAATACTGATTTCAGTAATTGTTTATTTAAAATTAGAAGCACCTTAATAAATGGATTCTTCTTACTGGCCCCACATTAATTTATTTTTCTAATTATTATTCAGTGACTTACTGAAGAACTAGTAATTTTTCATTTTCCCAAGTCCAGATATGCTGTGTTTTCAAATGGTTTTTCTGATCCTGTGAGAACTGTTATTAGTTTAAAACTGCACTCGACTGCCTTGTTCTCCTACATATTCTGGGTATACAGGAGAAAGAGGAAAAACAGACACTTCTGTTAAAAAAAAGGAAACAAAGGAGAAAAAACAATAAAAGCACTTTCTGTCCAATAGACCAGTCACTGTACTCCTCCTGATAAATGCAGGTGTAGAATGGCTGCCAGTCTGTTTAGAGAAAGGTCAAAGACAGAATTCTGGAATCCCAGAAACAGCAAACTTCTTACCATTGCTTCTCCTCCTCCATGCCCCTCTTGTGAATTAAAGAGGAATCCTTCAAATTTTAACTTCTCCATGAATCCCAGTGGGTTAACTTACTGCCACAGGAATGCCTGAATTGAGGACTAAGCCATTTCATGTTATGGGATGGTGTTCTTCTCAAAGCAGATGTACAGTACTGCTATTTCTTCTTTGTGTAGATAAGGGGCAGGTACCAAATAAAGGACATGTGTTTCCCATTTTCCAGTTACCCCAACAACAGTCAGTTTATACTCCATCACTCTTTAAAATACCAACTGTCCTTTTCCTCCAGAAGCTAATGATGTGCAGAGCCTATCAAAAATAATGCATATTAAGGACTAATTGCTGTGTCTTTCATAAATTTCATCCTGAGATTTCCTAGATCAAGCAGAGTTTGGAGGTAATGGGTTCTGGGTGAGGTATGTGCTTAATTACCAAGCACCACTGATACTGAAACCTCTCACTGAAGTGATGTGCCCTCATTCTGAGTCCTTCACAGAAAAGTAGGTTGTGATCTGCAAAAGGTCATTATGTGCAACCCCAAGTTCAGACCATTTTCCCTCTGGGCACATAAGGTACAGTAGAATGTTGCCATTTCCATTCTGTTGCTGCTGTCTTACTTTCTTGAAGATAAGAGTGTAAATTTAAGCACAAAAATGACTTTTTAGTCCTAGCTGTTTCTGAGTCTTGCACTGTACTCTCTAACAAAACAATCCTCATTTTCTCTAGGTAGCTGTCCCATTTTACAATTTCTACAATACCCTCTCCCCTTACAGAATGAAATAAAAAGCAGAAAATCATGTGCATTTTTGGCACACTGGATTTGGGTACGAGCCTGGAAATCCCAGAATTGTCTATTTCCTGATTGCATGCAGTCAAAACAAGGTTGTATGGTTCTTTTCCTAATCCAAGCCTCAAACTTGCCTGTTGGTCAGGATCTGCCAGCAGTAATTTTTTTTCCTAACAATTAGAGCTTGACTTTTCAAAGAGGCCAGATTTCTGCAGCTTCCATTAACAACCCTGGAGCTGTGCATGTCCTGCAGTCAAGAAGTCAACTTCTTAGTCCATGCCTCTAAATAAAAAAAACAAAAACAACAAACCAACCAACCTTGAATGATATTTTGAGTGTTAGTTTTGCTGCACAATATAGTCCTTCAAACTGAATGTTCAAGGAAAGTATGGAAAATAGCAAGTGCTCTGGAGTAGAAGGAAGAGCAAGTAGTTCCATGTGCCAGTCACACCTTTGCTGTTCCTTCAGCTCCCTGCTCCAAATTCGTGGATCACCATGTTCCAGCTCCCAAACACTGACATAATTCCCCCTCAGTATTTTACAAGATTTGAATGTTGCCTGGGTTCTGAAAGGTGACAATGGTTACAGACTCCCTGCAGTGCCATCCTTTAAGGTTAGAGGTGCACCCCCTGTTGGTATTTACACTAAGCCTAGCCCATGTTTATAAGGGGACAAATAAGAAACAGGCTTCTTGATGCCAGAGAAAAATGAAAGCAAGCTCTTGATCCATACTGTAGTTGGGAGGTCAGTTCACCCTGAGTAAGACACGCCTCTTTCACTTCTTGAATTTTGAGAAAACAGTTTTCTGACTCAAGAGTTTGAGTTGCCATACAAAGAGGAAACCCAGGCTCTGTTGCAAGTTGTGTGCATACAACTGTAGCAGAGATGATAAGCACGAGCTGCTTCAGCTGTCAGCACCTTTCTAACAAACTGCTCTGAAATTGCCCAGAGAAGTTGGGAACCACCAAAGTCGGAGGAGACAGCCTGACCTGTTACAGTGAATTGTTGCCTTTAATCCTAAACGCTTGGTGGAAGTTGGATTTGCATTCTGCCTTTATTCTTGCTTTGTCTAAAACTGACAGATTATTTTTTCCTCCAAAACAATAAAAGGGCAAAAGTCTATCTTCTGATGTGGAAACCTTCTGCCTCTGACCTGGAATCCTGCATATGTACTTTTTACAGATTAAAAAATAATATTGTATATAAAAAAAGATTGAATAAAGAATGTCTTTAAGTGAAAAGGGTGTGGTTTTTGTCCTTTGCCTCCAAAAGCAATATCCTGTAGCACTGGACTGTGAAGCTGACCCTATTCCAAAGGCTTGGTGGTGCTGCAACTTTTCTTTCCCCTGCAGCTCTGCTAAGGACTTTGTCAACTTACACATGTATCAAGACCCCTGTTGCAAAATTAAACCCCTGTAGCCTGTACTTGCTTCTGACAGGTCCCTGTAGTGCTCAGATGGCTCCCAAGATGCAGCTTTCATGCACAACACTTGGAGGCTGTTCCTGGGTGCCACTGTGAAAACCACCAAACCTCACCAAAGTTTGAGATTTCTCCCCATTTGTCAAATTGTGTGAAAGAGGCTAAAAGGTTCAAAAATCCTTTTAGATGAGGGTAAAGGGACAGGAAGACAAGCAGTGGTACTGAATAATTAAGCCACTAGGTTAAAACCCCAGCTTTTCTTGAGACTTAAAGTAGCCAGTGAGTTGGGCAATGAAGTCTGTCCGTCCATTCCTCTGCTGTCCGTGAAATGGAGAAAGTTTTCAAGTTTAGTGTTATTCACAGGGAAAGTGCTATGAGGAAATGGCTTCAACTGAGCTTGTTTTCCCCCTGTACCTTGAAATTCCCTGGAACTGCTGCTATAGCTCTATTTTTTGCAGTACAGCCTGTGAATAACCAGATTTGCTTTCTGATTCACGTTTGACTGTAGATAATCCTTTCTGTCTGACGTCACTCATGTTGCTCATACGTTGTACCTTGTTTTCATGATGTGCCAGCCCTTGTGTCCTGCTTTATGTCCAATTCCCAGACATCCCAGGGTGCTTCAACCTCAGGATGGAATGATCATAAGAGGAAATTGCCTGCTAAGTGCAATAATTGAGTGCAACACATGGCCCCTGCTGTGCTGCCATGCTATCCACCTTGAGATCCAGTTCTTCATCCAGCTGATGCTCCATAGCATTTTGCACGGGCACATTCACACTGCACCCAGCTGCCAACTGCAGCCCCACTTCTGCTTTTGCATCCATTGGTCTCCCTGTGGTGTCCTCGGCCCCTGAGCCACCTCACTGGAATTCCCTTGGTGTAGCAAGGTGTGCCTTGTCCTTTGTGGTTGCATTGTCTCTGCCTCTTCAACAGTGGAGTGCTTCACCCCTCTACTTCCACCTCGTCTGAAACAGACGTTCTTTTGCATGTTCCCTGCCCAAGGGATATATATAGGGAATATCCTCTTTTATCTCTCTGTTGGCACTCTGCCTGCATGTCACCCACCCCCCTCCCTTCCCTTGCAGACTCTGATTGTGTGTGCTCCTTCCTGGAGACCATGTGCCTTTCCTATGCATATTAATTAGCTGTATTTAAAAATCCTGAAATTAATCCTTTAATGGGTTATTTTTAGCCTTTGTCTTGTAGCTCTGGGAGCTGGCTTCTCTCAGTGCAAAGTCATAGGCTTTCTGTGGGCTTTGGAAAGGAAGTATAACTCTCTGTGCTGGTTCACGTGTGGGATGTGTGAAGGCTGGTGATGGTGTGCTTTTTTTTTCATATGAAGAGCAAGAGTCTTTTTGACAATATTTCAGGCTGAGCCAACTCCCATGAGAAGTGGTTTGAGAAGGAGCAGTCGCTCATATAGCCAAACTTACTTGCAGGTAAAAATTCAGGGAGGAATTTGGGGAGGAAGGAAAGAGCACTGTGTGTTCATGTGTACCAACAGTGTCACTGTTTGCTTTCTTAGGTGGTCTCCATTGTACAAGTAGTCACAAGTGACAGGTATGATGTCTGGCTGTAGTAGCAAGAAGAATTTGTAGAAAAACCTAGAAAGAATTGTCAATATAGAGAATGCTGAGGCCTGGAACAGCAGAAGACAAAAGAAATTTTAAAAGTCAAAATGCAAAGTTGTTCCTCCTGGGACAAGGAGCAAAACCTTTCGCTATAATCCGAGATATTGTCTGAAATCTGTAACAGAGAAAATGGAACATGCAGTCAGCCACAATACACAGATCACCAATGCAGGGTGAAAAAAGCAAGTGAAAATAAAAATGGTTGTGCTGAGTCAAAACTAAGGTCTCTCTGACCTCGTATCTTGACTCAACTCTGATCAAGAGCAAATTCCAACAGAAGAGCAGGAAAGTGAATTTTGATAGTTCACAGATGTAGCCTGAAGTGAGCTGCAGCTTCCTGAGCTATAGGTGGTTATCTTGGTATTTAATAGGCCTTGACATCCATGGAGGGGGGGCTGTTCTTTGGAATTAGTCCAGTCACTTATTGAATCAATAGCGGCTGTCAGGGAGCCTGAGCAAGCTCTGCCAAAGAGCCTCGTGGGGCTGGCAAGGCATCCCTGCACTGAGAGGGTGTTCCTGATGACATGGAATTGTGTCAGTGCTATGCAGAGATGGGTGAGCACCTCTGAGATGTGGTGTGTGGCTCTGGTCACCTCTGTTCAGGAGGGCTTGTCCCAGTGGAGACAGGAGTATTGAGGCTTATCAGGGAATGGAGAGCTGGCAACAGGAGAGGCGAGAGGAGCTCAGCCTGGCAGAGTGGAAGGTTGACAGAGGGGATAACTGCTGTCCACAGCACATCAAGTGGTTGGTCAGCCTGGGAGAGAAAAAAGCTGCTTTTCCTGGAGGACAAACCTTGCACAAAAGTCCCACACAAACTGATACCTGCAGTGCCTGAATCATTTCTGACAATGAGGTCCTAGGAGTAGAAAGCATGTTTATCTGCTGAACAAAAGGTTGATGTTTCGTGCTTGCCTGCAGTTTCCTGTACCTGAATCAAGGATGTAGGAGGTCCTTTCCTGTCCTGTGTTCCAGAGCTCCTGTGGGGTCTAGGGTTGAATTTACAAAAAGCTCTTTCCTTTGCTGTGTTGCCTGCTTCTAGGCCAGGACAAGTATAAAATGCCATTGAATCAGGAAGTAAAAAGCCTTTAATAACTTCATGGATGGGAGTTATTCATTCACATTTGCTATGCTGTTTGAGTAATGATGGATAGAAATTCACCAAAATATTTCCTATTAAGTTTTCTAACACGGTTATCCAATGACCTTTCACCACGGGATTTGCTGTGGAGAAATCAGAAACAGATTGCAGCGTGTTGGGGCACAGTGTTAACAACATAGGGACATCAATCTCTTTTAATCTAAAGATTTTTACTGAACAAACCCAAATAAGAACATTATATTAAAACAAAGGAGTGTTTGCAGGAGTCTGCAAATAGTCCTTTGTGCAGTGATTCTTACACAGCAAAATAAGTGAAGATCATCAGTACCCTCAAGAGAGAATCTCTGAAGATACTCTCTGTTGGATGCATTTTAATTCTTTTTGTCCCCAGCTCTAGATGGCTCATCTTGTCCTTTGTTTGGGTACACATCCCATTATTACTTGTGGTGCTTTATGCCTGTGGGCTATTTCTACACTAATTAATGTTCACATCAAGGGATTTCCCTGACAGTTCTCTGGCATTTTCGCAAGTGTTCTCTTAGCTCTGCACTGATACGTGGTCACACATTTTGTGCACTTTAGCCAGACACAGAATTTCAAAGAATCCATAGATTCTTGCTGTTAATATGCTCAAATCTGAAAACCAGTGTGACCTGAGCAACCATTTATGTCAGACCAGTACTACAGTGTGCTAAACCTTATGCCAAGCTCCCACACTGTATTTCTACTTGTATCACAGCAAGGTTAGGGTTTCAGGTTCTCATTAGATATTTTGCAACTGAAGTGGAAATTTTCCACGGGAAAAGAATCCTCCAAATCTCTGAATACACATCAGCCATCAACTTGTGGAATTAATTGCTTCACTGTGAAGCAGGCTTTGATGAGTTCAGTGACAACAGTGAAAAATTCACTGCCACATCCAGGTGACATTTTTACATTGATTTTTTATTAGCTTAAATAATACACACAAATGCTGCTTTGTCAAGTGTGTCTCCTAAGAAAACCTTTCAATATACTGCCTCAGATTTCCTCCAGACCTGGTTCCTGCTATTTCTTAATAGAAGTCTATGGGTAAAGCACATCCAGCCCTTCACAGAACACAGTGTGTAGCCCTGGACATGTCCCCTCTGAACAGGTTATGTTCAGTGCCAGATGCTGGTTAGCTGCATCAGGAAGATGCTCTGCCCACATCCTTTTTTTTTACCCCTGCAGTAGAAGTTTCTTGCCAGCTCAAGCCATTGGGAAAGGGCAAGGATGTGGCTGGGTGTGCTCTGGTGCTGCTCAGCTCAGAATCTGGAAGTCATGATTTGTTTTCAGTAATAGTATCAGACTGGCTTCCCAAATGGTGACATTTGAGCATTAAGGTTCAAATGTCAAACACTCGCAGTGTCTCCCAAATGCTGAACAACCTTTCCTCACCTCTGTGTGTGTGACTCACCAGGATGTGCAAAGCTCTTGGTTTGAGCAGAGCCAGCCAGGCACAGGGGGCACAGCAGTCTGCCCTGGACAGGTCAGAAAATCAATACAAAGGATGAAAATGCATTTGTGATGTGGGACATAGCTGTGACTATGAGGACTCTCCTTCCTGGAGGGGAAAAAAAAGCACTGATGTGGAGGGTCTGTAACCTCTGTGGGCACCATGAGATTTAAACAGGCTCCTGTTGAGAAAAGGCTGTACTTCAGCTGCTTGACAAGCCTGATTTTTCAAAAACTGATGAGTCAGGCTGCAAGAATTATGAAATTGCTTCTAAATAATGAGTTTGAGAATCTTTTTCCATGTCTGCAGTTTTTAATCTCGAGCTTTTGTGTCACTCATAGTTTAATATTTCTAAGCCCTGGCCTTTTATTTTCAGAATGGAGAGAAACACCCTTAAAAATAAAGGATATATAAAACCTGGCTTATCTTCCAATCTGGCAGAAGTTCCAGCATCATGAAATGATTAAGAGTGGGCACTGCTGCATTAAGGGCAATTTGCTTTTCAGAAAACACAATTTTTTACAACTTAAATGTGAAGCAGACATGGATCTTGGTTCTGTAGACATACCCTGCAATTTATCCTGTTGACTGCTCTGGTTCAAACAGTTGGCAACATCCTGGTTTTAGTGAGATGGCTCACAGTAACCAAGTACAAAACACTCGAAAATAGGACATCCAAGTACAATGTCCCTGTGATATAAATGTGAGCCCCACAAATACTTTTGGATTCTTGCACTGGTCTTTATAGGGACAGAAAAATTTTTCCACACCAAAGTGAATAATGAATAGGATTCATACACTTGACTCTTTCACCTGTAGTTCTTCCATCCCTTGCTGCAGGAGTGCTAGAGGGAGGAAGCAAGGGAGAAACTCGAGGGATTTTTTAAATCTTGTATTGCTTATCTGGTTGTACAGAGAGGCCCAGCAGACTTCCAGCCTATTAACCAGTTTGTTCTCAGACAGGAACAAAAAGCTAGACAGTGACACTGGCTTTGGAAGCTTCTCCCAGACACTATCTCAGCTGTGCTGTAGTTCTTGTGTGGTCACAGCTGAGCGTGGCATCACTCCCACTGGAGCAATGTTCAGAGGGTGAACCTGAGACCTTTTCTTGAAATGCACGTATCCAGTCATTCCCTTAAAGCGACATTGTGAAATTTGGACTCATAAGAGGAGTTGTCTTGGGTTGCAAAGCACGCCAGAATGTTAGCAGGAGAGGAGGTGGGATGAATACTTACTTCTGTGATGTGTCAGGGTTGATCATTTGTCTCTGTTTGCCTGGATCCCCCGTACCCAGCAGCAGGCAGCCCGCACCGGCAACCTTGCACTGTGTTTTTGTGATAAAAGTGCAGACTTTGTGAGGACAGAAACTCCGCCGTCGGAATATTAAGTTGTGCTTTGCAGAGCAAGTGAGGGGAAAGCATCGCTGAAGATACCATCTTGTGGCAGTGAGAGGCACAGACCAACAGAGCAGCAGATCGAAACCGTGCCAAGCAGAGCATCGGTCCTACCGAACAGCTGATCGGACACTCCTCCCTTTCCAAGAAAAGGATGTCACCGAGGAGCAAGTCCTGATCCTGGGCTCCGATCCCGCTCTGCCCGCTGTGTCCTCGCCCGGGAGCTGCGGGGAGGGGACGCACAGGGAAAGTCCCAGATTTACACTGCGCTCACCCCACCCAGCGGCCGCTCCGGGACATCCCTTGCCCAAAACCCCTTTCCCTGTGAGAGGATGGCGAGATCTGAGTGCGGATCTGGTCCTTACCCTGGGACCTCTCCCAGATGTGTCCGTGGCCACTTCCCACCCGCCTTGTCTGTACATCAGGGAGCTTTGTGCTCTGCCACCAGCACCCTGATGCCCAGCTCGGCTTCCAGAGCTCCCGGCTGCTCCCGCAGCCCAAGACGAGGCACTGACAGGCTGGAAATTCCAGCTGGGATCTGTATCCTGCAGGAGGACCCGGTCAGTTTGCAGTTCATCACAGAGCTTGGTGCAAGAGGTGATCCTGCTCCTGCTGTGAAGTTGTCTTGGTTCCTTTCCCTCACTTACAGCAATGCCAGGAACAGGGAGTTCAAATCAAATGAGACCCCTGTAAAAGTAACTACTTCCTCTCTGTAAATACATAACCAATACATTTAAGGGGGCTGAGGGAAAGTTCCTAGAGAAGCAGGAAAAGCTGAACACTGCAGAGCAGCCGCCTCAACCACTGTGTACAGGCAAACCCTACCGTGCTGTGGTCGGGATCAAAGAGTTTTCATCTCTTGATTGTTCCTCCTGGCTGGCCAGAGAGACCACTGCTGCAGCAATTCCTGTGTGCCAGAGGTTATTTCAAGAGCCCTGTAGACAAGAGACATCAGTTTCAAGATGGACCAAAAGAACCCCCCCCAAAAGTGAACTTGGACTTAGCAGTGAGTGTGCAGCATTCCTCGTGTCATCAGTGCTTGCAAATAAAGCATGCAGAAAGCCCAAGTGCACGTATAAAAATCCAGTGTGCTTTTGGTCTAGATAAATTAAACCTAAATATACAACTAAAGTTGCATATGGGATTATCAGAAAATATATGTATCTACCTTCTGATGAAAACACACATTGAAAATTTTGAGGTGCAAGAATATTTGAAAAAGAGAATAGAGAAGCTGAAGATGATTCATTCCTGAAACATGATTACCAGGTATATAAATACCAGCAAGCAAAGCAATTTTTGNTTTTTTATTTAAAAAAAAAAAAGATGAGATGATTACCAGGTATATAATATAAATATCAGCAAAGCATTTTTTTCAATTTTTGCCCACTTGTATTTTGTTTTCTTTTAACTTTCTACGTTGTCTTTCCACATTTTCGGCCGCAAAAAAAATTCCAATCTCTCTCTGTCTCAGTGGTGTTTCACAATGCATGTTAAGCATTCTGAGTGGCACCTGTTATAGGATCAAGCTGGAGATTTAATAAATCTTTATTTTTGATTAATGTTCTTTTTCCTTTTGCAGATTAGTCCTTAACTACTTAATATTCAGTGCTTGCTGCCAACACTGGAGAGACACATCTTATTTAAGAAATGAGACAAGTTTAGCTATGTGAAGGAAAAATGTCTGGAAATAGCAATCATTGGTCTAAGTAAGAAATCCATTGCAGAGCCTTACATGAATTCCAGTTATCCAGTGCTTTTTGAACTGAGATGGAGATGTAGATGGAGACCTTTCAGGAGGGAGAAGAGTATTATTACATGGCACTACAGGGGTCATGACAAGGAAATTGTTCTTCTGGAATGTACCCGACTGTACTCCCACTTCCCAAATAAGCTTTACAGCCACTATAATCTATTATATTTATATATGTAAGTGGCAGATTTTCAGGGCAAAAAACAACTGTAACTTTTGGTTTCCTACATAAAAGAGGCTGTACATAACTTTTCACATAATTATTCTGGACAAAGCCTATGAATTGAGTCAAAGCTTTTAAAAAAAGAGCAATTTTAAAGGTCGTAATTGAGAAAGTTAACATTTATTTTTTATTTTATAATTTAGTCTGTATTAATTAATTTAACTTCATGATATTAAAAAAGTTATTGTTATTTGAAGTCTGCAACACACTCAGAATACCAGTGTCATGCTTGTCTGATAAAATTGATTTTTTACAAAAAAAAATGCTCATTGGCATTAGCTATCCAACAGTTCTCCACTGACTGTATCCTATATTAATGGTACCAATTCCAGGCACGGATTTCTGGTATTGACATGATTGCCACTTTTGCTTCTGTTCCTCTGGAGCTTCTTCCTTATTCCTAAATCTATTCAAAATGTGCATTATTATAGTTCCTGGTCCCTTTTAGCATGCAAAACTGTGCTCCTCTCCAGTGACAAAATACTTAACAGCAAATGGTGGTCTTTATAAACGTAGGTTTTTGTACCTGCTGGAACCAGGAGTCATTAATTTGCCTGTACCATGTAAGTATCACAGATATACCTTTGATATTTCTTCCTTTTCTGCATGTCTGAGGGGTAAATAAACACCTTTCCAGCAAAGCAGCCTTAATGCTTTGGGGTTTTTCTCACTGACTGTGATCCTGTTGACAGTCGAGCCATTGATAACCAATAGTTTGCTTTATTGATTGCCAGACAAACTAATTAAATCAGAAGAATGGTCCTGGTCAGCTGATTTAAAAACAATAAGGCTCATCCTGATCAAGTATATTTTGTAGCCAAGAGTAAGAGTATAGAAACAAGCTGCTGCAAAGTAGACTGGAGTGCAGACTTGCAGAAAATCAACCCTCTGCAGTAAGTCTGCCTGTTCTCCCTCTTGGTATCCTTGGAATATCCTTATTGGCTCATGTTTGTTACTGGGTAACAGCACACAACAGCTCCGCTGCCTCTGAGCAGCAGGATAAATGTTTTTTTATAGATAGCCCCTCCTTTGGGCTTCCAGGATGTTTTATTGCAGGCACTCCACTGTTTTGGGCAGCCACCTGAAGCAAAAGACAACACAGATGCCAACCCAAGGGTGCCCAGGGAGGGAGAGAAGTGTGGAATAAGCTTCCTGTGAGCAGGAATGGCTTGTCATGGGGATTGAAGGAAGGGATGTGGTAGCAAGACATGGGGAGGAAGTTCAACAAAGGAGGAATTTGGCACTTAGAAATCTGACTGCTGGGAGAAAAGCTCTTGGAGAGATGAAAAGATCCCACCGTCTCCTTATGAAGGCAAAAATGGCAAAGAAAGCTCCAGCAATGGGAGCTTGCACTTGGGAAACAAGTCACTGAACTGTGGAAGAAAAATTGTCCTTTATTCTCTCTGGCAGCATCTGTGGATATTTTAGGACCTCTGTTAAACCTGTGGAAAGATGTCCCAGTTTTCTGGCATGTGTTTTAATTCCCCAGCCCTTTGATGTGTGAAGTGTTTTCCCCTATTAAATAGCAGCTTTGCTGCTGCTGTTCTCCCTCCTCCTTTCCTGCTCTGATTCCCTGTGCCTGGATTGCCCTTCCCAGTCCTACTTCAGCGACAGAGCAGCCATGGCTGCACCCATTGCTTGGCGCTCACTGAGCATTAGGATGAAATATCATTAGCCCAGAAAAACTGTGGGTGCTACTGTGTTAAACACATTTTTGCTTTTCTAAGGGTGTGCAGAGAGCAGAATAAATAAGAGTGTGCACGCAGGGGAGGGAAGAGGAACAGTGGCCATGGAAGGGGATGGAGAAGAAGAAAGCACAGAGATTTAAGTGCAGTGTCCCAGCTGCAGGGAGAGGTGAGGGTGGACAGGACCAGCTCGTGCCCTGCCAGGGCCTAAGGCAGCTGCACCCAAGGTGGTTGTGGCTCTTCCTTCTCTCCCAAAACCTCTCCTGGAACTCACCCCGTGTTCCTTCTGAATGTTTGATAATGTCACCACGGCAGAAAAGGTGAATCATCACACATCTGAAGGGAGGGAAGGACTGAGTAACCTTCCCACAAACCGATGGAAACCAAAGTCCCCACCCTTGTGGAGGACCTGTGTCCCCAGAACATAACTGACAGTTCTGGTGTCTGCTATTCTACTACCTCAGATCTTACACAGTTAACCAAAGGTGTTACTAAAGCACATAGTGATGTTTGCACTGGGACTATCCAATGTCTAGAGCACTGAATAATTAAACTCAGCACAGACTTCAAGCTGTCAGCATCCCTGGAAATGTGATTTATTTACGTTAGTACTGAGTCAGGTAAAATGTTCACGCCATCCAAAACAGAACAGAGAAATTCCCATCTTTTGAAGTTGTTTTCAGCAAGTGAGATGTATGTTTAAGAACAATTTTTGCCCACTTATCTGTTTGTTCAGACAAGGTCTGTATTTATGCCCACAAGTCAAGTTACACATTCTGCAGAAGCTCATGTGGCCATGAGAAGCACAGGGGCAGCACATGTGTACCTATCAGCTGAAACCTGCTAAGAGTGGGGTTTTTTTCCAGCACTCTTTTTTTTCCTCAGCATTCACAAATGCATTGACTCTGCAGTGGGAACCCCTCAGTGCAATATTTTTCTCCCTTTCATTTTCTTGAAGTCATTCTGCTGGACACCCACCAGATTTATTGCAAAACAAGAGTGTATAAAGAAGTATTCACCTGACCAGATCTGTCCCTTCTCTCCCTCCGCACAGTGTCCTAACTAAAATTGCATTGCACTTACACTGTACTTTTGATCTCACCATGCTTACAGTGCTCCAAGTTTGACTGTCAGGTGAACATGAAATGCACAACACCCTTGAAAAAGTGAACAAGATTTGTTACAGCTTTTGCTATCAGGTGGCTTCTGCCTGCTGCCTGTTTGGTGAGGTTGGCAAACACTGAGTGAAAGGGGTGTAGCTGAGTGGTGCACGTTTATGAAGTGTAATCATACTTCTACGACAAGTTGTGTTTTACAAAAGCCTTGGAGGTGGCGTGCAGTGAAAGAAGGGCTAAAGTGTTCACACCATGGATTGTGTGGAGTCTTACTAAAGTCTTTGTGCTGCAGAGATGCAGACGTGGGTGCACACTCATCAGCCTGTACTCAACAAACAAATGAACATTTCACCTTTATTTATTCTGAGGTTAGGGGTGAGAGGTTTCAGTGGCCTCTTACACCAAGTATTCATTTAAATGCTTTCTAGTTTGCTGCTGCTGCTGCTGCTCACCCAGCTCTCCTCTGGCTCAAGGCCCTGCTTGCTTAGCCGGGTTTCAGCTCCTCTTCAGGCTTAGCCAGTGCTGCTTTGCAAGTGCACCCTTCTCTGGGGGATGATGGAGGCAATCCACTCACCCGTGCCCTGCTTGGCCTCTTCCCACGTGTAGCGGGGCACGTAGCCAAAGTCCTGCTGTGCTTTTCTGTAGGAGAAGGTGAAGGGGGTGTTCAGCAGCGTGACCAGGTGCCGGTTGGTGGAGGGGACGTACCTGACAAAGGGCCTCAGCAGGAAGCTCACGACCTCCAGCAGCAGCGAGAAGTAGTAGAGCACTGTCAGAGGCATGGGGAGCTGGGGCTCAATTCCAAACCCCAGCTCCTTGGTCAGCTCGTAGTTCAGATCAGCGTAGCTCATGTGAGGAGTGTCATCTGAGATGTAGTAGAAGTTGCCCCTGACGTGCTTGGCTTTCTGCGGGGCCCGGAGGGCTTTGGCTGCCTGCAGGTGTGCCCAGGCGATGTTGCCCACGTAGACGGGGTTCACCAGAGCCTCCTTCCTGGAGAAGCGCAGGTAGACATTCTTGTTCAGCAGGCACTTGTCCAGATGGCCTTGGAGAAAGGGGCAGCCTTCCCCAAAAATGTACATGGATCTCAGGGCACAGGTCATCAGCGTGCCACCATCCTTCAGCACCTGGCCGTCTGCTTTCAGCACAGAATCCTCAGCCAGTCTCTTGCTTTGGGCATAAGGAAATTTGGACGTGCTCTCGTAAGCTGTATCTTCATCACCATTGAAAATGGGGTCACCTCTGCAGTTTGGGCCTGTCACCTCTATGGTACTGGTGTATATGAAGTGCTGGACGTTGCAGCGGACACATGCCTCCAGCAGCAGCTGAGTACCTTCACAAAACAACCATGAAAGGCAGTCTAGAGCCCCCCAACCAGGAAAAAGTGGGGGTTTCAGATCAGAAACAGCATCTCTGGCCTGAGCTTAGCCAGATCTCCCTCCCTGCAGCTGGAAGAATGGTGTCCTGAACAGGGCAGTACATTCAATGACACTGAACCTGCTCTGAATCTGTATTTAAGTAGTATCAGTGAGCCTTCCAGAGTTAAACAGGGATGAATACTTGGTCCTAATTGCATGTTGTGGGGGTATGTTTATGCCAAGAATCAAATTTTTTCCCTTCCTTAACTTAGTATGGGTACTGACCACATACTCAGGGACTTGTGCCACTTGGTTGGATGGAGTTGGCTTAAGGCAGAGAACCTTCAGAAGCTGCCCCTCTCCTTAGGTATCCTCCCTGCTCTGTGGTGAAGCCTATGTTTTTCAGGCTTGGGGAAGCTCTTGGGTGGTTTGCTACGAAGGGACAGAATTAGTATGGGACCTGAAAGTTTGCTTCAAAATCAGTGCAACTCACACCCACTGCAAATCTATCCAGTATTCATCTGACTAAAGAGAAGGGCTTGAAGAGAAACTTGGCGAAGCAAGGCACCATAACATGTACTCAAAGATCATGAAGTGCAATGAGAAAAGAGAGGCTTGTGTATGTATCCCTCCTTTTCTGGCATGTTCTGGCTTTTTCTTGCAGTAGTTATTACATTTAAAATCCTTTAATGCTTTCATTGGAGGCAGCAGAGGTCAACTGTTCAAAGTCTTTTAAATAGCCAAGAAGGTTAAACGAGGAAAGCACACTGAAGGGGGAAATAAATACTCTAATAAGTTGTGCTGTTATAGTTGCAGTTAGAATCTTCTTTCTCTGCCCAGATTTGAGGCAGAAATTGCCTCATTTTTTGTGCATGGTGTAATGAGAGAAATTAAGTGTAAAAAGTGTAAAAAGGCCTTTGGAAGAGAAGACACAGCTCAAAGACATTTGGAAGCATCTTTGGCAAAGGAACATTAAGCTAAAATGACAGTTATGATATCAGAAGAGTGTAGCCTAAAATCCAGGGGATAAAATCAAACACCAGCAGTGAGGCACATAAAAGATCTTCCAAGTCTGCTCAGTCTGCTACAGCAACAGCTGAAGGCAGCACAATGCAGACCAGACTAGTGTGACTGCAACGAATATAATGAATTAAAGAGGTTCAGAAGAGCCAGGAATATTGGCAGAAAAATATAGACTCGTCAGTGAGTGAAAAATAGGAAGAGTTATTGAGCTGAATATTGTTAGGACACCAAAATTCCTCTTTTCAAGCTTGAACAAGAAAAAGAAAGACATTGAAACAAATGGAAAACAAATCTGGATGAAGCTTTCTGAAAAATTAAGGAAGTGCACTGAAAAAGAGTTACACAGACAGGAATAAATTGATGTGAAAAATGAGTTCATGCAAGTCACCCTGTTTAGATGACATACAAGCCAGGGTCATCTGGAAAAAGACAATTTATTATATTATTTTTAAAATAATAGCTTCATTCCTGCTGACAATACTGTTTAGAAAATGAGGAAAAGTAATCAAATGCAGAAGGTCTTGATGAAATCAAATGAGATAGCAAGATTTAGAAAAAAGCAAACATAAAATTATCTTGACAGTTGGTATCTGTTCAAGATGAATTTCACCCAAATATAATGTGGGTTATTTGCAAATCAGAATTGTATGAAAAAGTTTTAAGATTCCTACAGTAATGGGAGTCTAAGTGTCTTTCATATACCATGTAATAATGTAAATTATTACTGTATTACATGTTTTATTCAGTGAGTTGGTCCCCATGGTTTGCTTGCCCTTCTGGCTGAGGATCTGGTTCACAGAAGATATTTTGTTTAGATTATAATTAATTATTTTCTCAATTCTCCTCCTTTTAAACATTTGCTTCCCTTCCTTCCTAAAAAGATATTTTTCCTCTGAGATATTGTGTGGCAACAGAAGAAAGCCCTGCATCAAAGCAAGTTTAACTTGTATGCTTCTGTCCTGGTTCGTGAATATCCACATCTGATTCTTGAAACATTTATGTTACACAAGTTCTGTTTTCTTGGAGAAACAAAACTTTCATCCTGAAAGCCTATGAAGTACATAGCAGTGCCCTGGCTGGTCAGAAAACCAGAAGAGCATCAGCATGGAAATGGAAGGAAGCAGGGAAGAGAGGGCAGCAGTATTCACTGACTGACCTTGCAGCCAGTTGGCTCTGGGAGCAGAATTCTGGATGGTATTTCATTCTAGCAAATGTTATCAGCTAATCCTCACTGGCCCAGGGGGCTTTTTTCACCCATAGACAGACACTGTTGGCAGGGGAGTGAGTACTGGGGAGTCAGAGCTAAAGAGCTTTCTGGGTTTGGGACATTTTAATAGTNTTTTTTTTTTTTTAATAATTGTTTTTTATTTTTCCCCAGGGAAAAATATATTTAAGCAGCACATTCTGCTGTGAAAAAACAGATTGTGGTGGGAGTACAGTCATAAAGACAGAGCTTTACACATTCTCTTTCTGAACTACCAACCGTGTATATTTTCATATTACCCAATGCCCAGGTTTCCAGGAACTTGCCTTTCTGCTCTTCCCTCCTGACAGGGGCCTAAGAGGCTGCCCACTGGGCTCTCTGTTTCGATCACTGACAATTTGTGGCTTTGATTGAGCAGAAATGAAAGGGTCTGGAAGCTAATGGTACAGGCAGTGAGCCAGGCTGAAGCAACTAAAATGCAATCCCACTGTTTTTAAGGTACATGTGAGGAACAAGGCGACTGCCAAGAATTCTCTCTTCCTCTGAACACTGGTGAGCAGCCAATATTTGTGAAAGTGATGCCTGTACAGGTATGTTCCTTATTTTTCTGTGAAGAAGCCTTGTGTCTTTGGCAGAGAGGAACAAAGAACTGGGAAAGGTGTTCACGTAAATAAGAACATGTTCCCCAAATCTCCCCCAGGCTGTTGAAGCAACACAGGCCAGTGTTCATGCAGGTTAGGCAGCACCAGTTCTCTGAATGGCACTGAGGGTTTTGGCATCACAGACAGGGGGTGAAGTTGTTCTTTTAGGAAATACATTTAAACTTCCTGGTAGGTGATGCTACAGGGGCCATTCCTAAGTCTAAACCTTCTCCCTTCATCTGATCTTTCATGAAGAATGGGGGTCCCTTAGTGGAAGAGCAAATCCCATCACTGAGTCACTGAAACCCCTCCCTCCCATAGCTCTGAATTTGTTGGGGAATTTTAAATTATAAGCTCAACGTGGGAAAGCACTTGTTCCTCTAAACGGTCTTCTTGCACACACAGACTTAATGTCAAAGGAAGGAAAAGGAGAAAAAGATGAAGAAAAAGAGCAGCAAGGAGAGAGCCATAGGCTCTGGGATGTTATCAATGTTACATTTCTGTAACTGCAGCCAAAGTCTGCAGTACTTGTAAAATTTGAAAAATGTACACAGGCAGGGATGCCATGTGGGGTGGGAGAATAAGAACAAATTTCTGAGGTGAGCATTGGGATTTCAGGGGAGAAGGTTCCCCTGAATATGGGTTTACGACTATCACCACTGAAGGCAGAGCCTGTGCAGATCTCAGCAGGGACATATGTCCGTGTTGACAAGAAAGAATGATCCTGCACTGCCCTGAAGTGGAAGACTGGACATGGAGAGGCCCAGAACTTCTTGGGGCTGCACAGACACAGGATTTGCACCCCTAGGTACGTCTGTGCAAGGTGCAGAACAACCCAGTTAACCAGGCTCAAAAAACCAGGGGTCAGGCGCTCCCTTGCCTGAGCAGATGGTGATCAGGACATAGATGTGGCTTTGAGAAAGGTGCTTCCCCTGCTCACCTGTCACATTGACTTCCCAGAGCAGCTTCCTCTCGATGAGCCCCAGGGTGTCAATGAGGGAAGCCGTGTGGATGACGAGGGAGACGCCCTGGCAGGCACGGTGCAGGAATGTCACGTCTCGGATGTCCCCTTCCAGGATTTTCACCTCGGTCTTACCCTTGAACTCTGTAAGGGCAGCAGAAAACAGAGCACAAGACCTTACAAGCACCCTAAGAAGAGCACTGGAAGGAGTGGTGAAGGGCTGACCCTACCTGGCAGGTGCTGACTGTCCAGGAACAGCAGGAATATTTTAAGACTGTGAAACAGAAGGCATTTCCCCAGGACTCTATAGTCAAATGCTAACTACAGCGTTATAGAGGTTTATTTTGCATCACCTACCATAGATCTGGAGCCAAATTCAGCATGCTTCTTTCTATTTTATTTTTTAAAGTGAAATCTTTTCCACTGCCAGCAAGCTTCCTTGAGCTGTGACTGTGTTAAAGTTCACAGAGGAGAACTTTAGCTGTGCACGTTCTGGTGACTGGCTGGCCACAGATGTGTTAGCCCAAGAGTAGTGAGCAGGCACTGCACATTCCTGTCTTCAAGCTGATGAATGATCTCTCTCCACCCAGAGCATGTGAGCACAGGGACGTGTTCATACCCACTTTCTGTACCTTTACTTTGCCTGTACTGCAGCTCTTCTAATAAATTACATACAATTCTGACATCTTTTTCTTATACCTTGGCCAGGACTTACAGTGCCTCTTCCAACTCCAGCTCTGGCCTCATTTCAGTGTCTGTTCTGTGGGGTCATTTTTAGCCTGCACATCTTTCTGGTTCATATCTGAACTCTCAAGACTGTTCCCCTGAGCCACCTCAGCCTCACTTGGTTAAATCCTGCTTTTTAAGCTCTCTCCCTTCACAGCAGCTGCAGTGTGCGACCCCAGAGGAGCTCTGGGTCTCAAAGCCGTCCTTCCCTAAGCTGTGCTGGGCAGAAGGATCTTTCTGCAGCCCTGAGCTACACAAACACGAGCCAGCACCAGAAGATCACTTGGAAAAATGTACAGTGCAAGGCAATGCTGCTCTCCAGGGAAATCAGCTGGCCTGGCTGCAGCAATGCCAGGGGAGGGGACTTTCTCTGCACGACCCAGAGCTTGTGAGGGAGGCTCTGCTGTGGCTGCACTAGATGGCTCCCCAGGCACAGCCACTGGGCAGGGACTGCAGCACGGGCAGAGCCTCTGTCTCCTTCCAGCATAATCAAATGTCCCTTTTGGATAAGAGAAGAACCTGATTAATTTGTACAGCTTTTAGCTTCAGCCGTGACTGAAATCTCGTGTGTCCTAGTGCTTTGTCACCAGCTCCACAGCAGGCAGTATTTCATCCCATGTCTTTAATATGAAACACAGAGAGAGACAGCTATTGGATCTGGAACTGAGTGGGAATATATTTTAAAATGGTTTTATCTCATTTTCTCTATAGCTTGCTAAGAATGTAACCCTGTATCAATTTATCAATTATTCTGATGGCTTAAGGGGCATTTTTTTTTTCCCCCCAGCACAGACAGTTGGTCCAAGATTGAAGATCTGTGAAACATTTGCAAAACTGTTACTAAATCTAGAGTTGCTGCCCTCCCAGCACAGTCATTGCCACATGCTCTCTTCTGCTCCTTTATTTTACAGACTGCATTCATTTCCTAGGACTCCATCTGCACAAGCTTCACTCTGACCTCTACTTGCATGGATGCAAAAGTGTCAGACTAGGGCTGGGCTTTTTGTTAGGTACCTGGTAGTTAGATGTGCTTTAATAAATACTAGTCTTTGTACTGCCTTTAGGTTGATGTTCTCCATGAATAAGGCTTTGTGGGATTGTAATAATCCCAATAACAGACAGAAAAAGTTTTCACAACATAAATTCTGACATGTGACCCCTTCAAAGTTATCACAGTGCCCAGGAAGGGGTTAGGAAAATGGAAGATTTACACTTGCAAATCAAAGCTTTAGGGAAAAGTACAGAAGAAGCCTGTCCCTTTTAAAGCTGACCACAAGAAATCTGCTGTCCAGGTGTTTTATGCCTTGTTTTGGCTGGCAGCTTGTGTGTGTGTGATATGAGTCAGGAAATCTGCTCCTCTATTCCATTTTAGCCAGCAGAATGTGCCATGGTGAGTACAATATGGGCCTTGCTCACTTTAGCAGCATCAGCTGCATGTCAGGACTCAGCAGATTGATCTTGTTTTGCTCTGGGTGAAGAGAAAACTACAGGTGAGCTTAGAAGAAAAGAGAGGAAAGAAATGACTGACAGGCAGTGGTTTCAGTCTGAGATGGCTAGCAGAGAGAAACTTGATTTCCATCTACACAAACCATTGCCCAGGCATCAAAAGAACACATGTGAGTAGGTCAGAGGGGCAGGAACAGATTAAATTCAAGTCAGCTCTCCATTTTTGCATAAAGGGATTATGACAAAGTACCTACTCACTGGGAAAGCTTGTTCTTCTTCACCAGTGGCTTCTGTGTCCTCTGAGTTGTAAGTAAACTCCCTGCTTGCTATGGAGTAGTTTTTGCTTGAAAATGCAATGATTTCTCAATAAAATTCAGTGTCCCATTGTAAGCAGTTTTTGACTCAGGAGTACAGTCAGACTATTTGCCCTAAACTTGAGAACAGCATAGGGCCTTTGATTTCTCCAGAATACAATAGTGAACAACAAAAAAGAATTGTGTAAGTGGAAGCACAGGAAAGGCAGAAAGAAGAATCTGACATGGAGATGAGAGGTAAGAAGTTCGATGTGCTGTCCATTCTCAACCACACAACATAACTGGGTAGACTCCAGCTCACAGCAATGGACATTGACTGGATCATCCTGGACTCCCTGGGGCTGTGGAAGACCACAAATGCCACAAATGCAGACTGAGTGTGATGGTCAAGCTCTCAGCAGGAAAGTTGTTTGGACAAAAGAGGAGTGCTCCTGGGCGCCTTCTTGGGCACCACGACCTGTGACTTGCCCGTGCTTTTCTGTCTTACTACCCACAGCCCTGACTCTGCAAAGATATTGCAAGTGCAAGGTGCTCAAGAGATTGGTGAGGAAAAAACCCACTCAGCTCTGCTTCTGTCTGTTCCAGGAATCCAGATAACATCTGCCAGTGAGTAAAAGTCCCTGCAGTCAAAATAATGTGCGTCAGAACACGCCAGCCCCACCCACAGGAGCAGCAGCCTTTGGAATAGGAGTGACTGTGATAGAGAAGGGCTTGAAAGGGAACGGCAGGGAAATATTTGGGTAATCCTGAGCACAGGAACCGGCAGGACACTGGAAGAGATGTAGCCACAAGGGCTGATACAGACAGAGGAGCTGCCAGTCAAAGTGCAGGGGTTCAAATCTGTTTAAACGCATCTGGAATGTCAGCCTGTGGTCCCTACTACCTGTTTATGGGAAAGAAAAAGCTTTGGCAACTGCTGTTCCCTTAGCTCCTGTGCTGCTCAGATAGGCAGAAGGAATGTTAATAGAATAGGAGAGGGGGTGTATGGGCAGTGTTCCATGGAGGAAGAAGGGAGGATAAGGAAAGAGGGCATAGAGCTTGCTTATTAACAAAAAAATAAACCATCAAAACGTTTGCGGCAGCTCAGCCAAGATTGTGCCCACACAAACAATTGTTTTCACTCCTCAGGATGCTTCATTATCCCCACAAAGCTCTCCTGGCCCAAAGCAGTGTAGATGTCTCTGTGCTGCTGCATCAGTGCTAAACCACACACACTCCTGCTGCTTCAGCCTCTACTCTAGCTGCAGGTTTTGGGTTTGTTTCTGTGGAAACTCTGGAAACCAGAGTAGGAAGGGCTGCTGCAAGGCTCAGGGGCATTTAGAAATCCTCAGTGAAATGCTGAGCCAGATTTAGTGGAGGAGTGTGAGTTGTGCAAAACCACGATAAAGGCTTGTGCAATTTGTACCAGGTTTATTGTGTACTGTTGCTATTCCTTGATGACACTTTAATGCTCTATAAAGTGATTGAGGCTCTTCAGCAAATCATATGGAGATATTCCTTAAGGGTTCTCATAGAGTTTCCTGCATAGAGGGAGTCTTGCAGTGAAGATGTGATGGAGGAAATTATTGTTAAGTAAATATAATGTAAGGACTTATGAACCTGTCTGAATTTAGGCCCCCTATGTGCCTTTTTATAGATGTGCTCAGTATCTCAATAAATAGGACATTTAAAATAAAACACTCTGAGCTGTTTTCCCTGCCACAGACTGTTTCTGACACTGGACACATCACTCACTTGTGCTGTCTCCAATCCATTCAAGAAGCCAGAGTTCTGCCTTGCAATTTGCAAATGGGTTCTGTCTCTTCTGTTTAGCATTTGCTTAAACAGGAAACTGCAATAATGTTATTCACAAAAGCAGTTTTAAAAATACTTCACCACAGCTCTCAGCTAGATCACTATTAATCAAATTAATCACAGGTTGAAGAAAACCATTAGAATTTGCACCCACAACTTTGTCACTTCCTTCGCTGGCTGGCACACCAGAGCCCAGCACAGCATGCCCTGGATATCTCTGCCCTCCCACCCAGTACAGCAATGCCTGAATTTTCCTTTCCCCCAAGAAAAAGTGTGAGTTTTTTGCGCTAATTTTGCTCTGTGGGTTTTGTTGTAAGAGAAGTCAGCTTGAAGACAGCGTATTTACTGCACGGACAGAATACAGAAGCCTCAGGGGCTGACAAAAAACCCTCTTGTTTTCACACTTTACATCTGATTTCTGTGCTGGAGGGAGCGGGACGGATAAAGCAAGGCTTCCTTGAGATAAAACCTCTCTCTGCAAAGCTGGCTCAGATGAGAGGTAAAGGCTTCCAAGCCACCCATGAGGGACAGCAACACCTACAGCTGCAGCACACAGTCCCCATGAGAGGACACTTACTTTCAAATCTCCCGAGTGCTTCATCACTGAAGGCTTTGTCCAGCAGCCGGATCTCAGCCAGCGCCTCCTCTTCCTCCAGCAGCAAGAGCACAATCCTCTGGCCCAGAAATCCTCCTGCTCCTGTCACCAGGCAGCTTACCCCAGCCAGGGACATCGCTCTGGGTCGCTCCTCGGTGGTGAACTCGCTGTCTCTTGAGCTCCCTTCTCCTCCTGCCTGAGGGAAAGAACATATGACATCAACCTCAGGAGGCTTTACAAATCCAAGGGTGTTACCAGAAGGAGAGACTACTGGAAAACAAACTTTCATCCCTTCATCAAACAATTTTTTAAGCATGTCTTACTTCTCCCAGCTATTCCTATTCAGAAGTGGTCTAGATATTTTTTCCATGCAAAGAAAACACTTCCACAAATCATTACAAACCAATTCAATTAACAAATCTGAAAATGCTCAAAATCAACTTCAATGGCAAACAAACCCCACAAAAGTCAGCCTTCAGTCTCGGTTCCACCTCTCTAGAACTCAGAAGACTGTGGGGGAGATTTGCCTGTATTTATATCCTGCAGGGCACCACCTCGGTTGTTTTGCTCCCCTCCCTCTTGAGTGCCTCCTTTGCTGCAAAAGGGTGTGATGCTTCCACAGCACTCCCACCAAAGAGGCAGGCTCTGGATGCAGTGAGGTCTGAGACTAGATGTGGTCCTTCATCCCTAAATCCCCAGAGTCATGTTCATAATTCTCTCTAGCTGCACTTGCTTGTGTAATACGGTGCCAATATTGTGCCAATATTGAGGGAAGGGAGAATTTCAATTAAATGTAAATAGCAGGACAAGCTATTTAGAGTGGTTTGAGGAGTGAACTCTATGGCTGTATATTTTCTGGACATTGGGCTCCCCCACTGTAACGTGTGTTTCTCACTCTCTCTGTGCAAGATCAGAACTAACCCTGGGGATTTTGTATTTGTTCAGTATATTCCAGGCATTTGAAGTCATGAAATTGTTTAATGTAGCATCAAAGTTAAATTCAAGCTGCAGGAGGGAAAGATTCACCTCTGGAAATTTCTTGTGCAAGAGTGCCTATTTAAAGTAAGGCTGTTTGTGCCTCTGCAGTCATCTCTGTCATTACTACTTTACATCTCCAACATGCAGGGAAAATGCCCAGGTGTTTCTCCCTGGGGTTCACTCCAGTTCTAGCAAAACTGTTTTGTACTGTGAGACCAGGGCAGGGCATCAGCCTGAACCTCCTGATGCCAGCACTGCCCTCCTGGGTCTGTCAGGACACGCTGGCTGCAGCTGTATTTTCTCTCTCTCTCACGCAGGGAGAGGCTGACATCCCTGCTGAAGCAGGATGATAAATAGGGAGCTTCCTTGAGCAACAAGGAAGTAACAAAGAAGTCCCACAACACAATTAATTAGGCTGAAATCACTGGAAAAGGCATCCCTGATTTGGGGCATAGCTGGAATGGATCTCTAAAAATGCTTTGTTTCCATTCGTGCCACTAACTGCTAATGTCCTTTTTTTACTCCATCATGGGTTTTGTTCACTCATTAAAGAGAGCCCTGGAGAAAAGCTGTAGAAGAAGCATCCCCACGCTGTTAGTTTTTTAGAGCAAAACGGCTTGCAAGTGACAGGAGGAAAGCAAAACCATTTCTGTTGGAGGAAAAGGTTTCTAGCTGACACAGATGACAAAGTTTTGGCAAATGTTTCAATCCCAGAGTCCTTGAAAATCTGTTCCTTACCCCAACTAAGCTTTTAAAAAAAATTGTTATCAGTGCTTCTTTCCTTGGCTTTTCACAGTCAGGACCTTGACATTGTATATCCTTATCAGAAGCTGCTGCAAATTAATTTTGTTCACTTTGCAAGGAAAAATAACTGACCAAATCCTGCTGCTCCAAACAGCACTCTCTGTAACAGGGCTTCCTTTTTGCTTTCAAAAAAGAAATAAAATGCTTTAAAGAGGCATTATAAAACCAGACAACACCACACAGCCTCTTAGGATAGAAAACAATCTTGTACTCCAAGCTTGCCTATCAGAATGGCCAAGCTTAGGAAGGGTAGTGCTGATACGAGAATATGAGTGCTTTATGAGGCACTGCAGGGAGATTTACTGCTGCTGTGCTTTGTCCTCTTAGGTACTACTTGGACAAATGCTTGGCTTCATTTGAGGAAATTTCATACATCAGTGCATAGCAGCCTTCATCTGAACTGCTGTGTGTGACTGTCAGTGGTCAGAGAGCAGCAATTTGCTCAGTCCCAGCTCAGACCTACTGGTGCTTCCTGCAGCCTCACTTAGAGACAACATTTTCACCTCTTGTTTCCTGCTGACATTGCTGCTGGGGTTGCTGAGTGGCATGACAGCTCCTCCTGTGCAGACAAGACCAGCTCTGGTGTTCCCCAAAGGACGTGGAGGGAGATGCTGGAATGGGCTGTACACCCCAGAATGGCACCAATCAGCAACAAAGCCAAAGTCCCCCAGACCCCCGACCACCAGGAACAACCTGATGAAACTGAGAGTTATTGCACAGCCAGGGGACTTGCAGACTCAAACAGAACTGAGCAGCATTTGAAAAGTTTACAATCTGTGCTTTCTCTGTCAAAGGCACAGACATTTTTTAACTATGTTGATGTCTTCCTTCTCTTTGGCTTCATTGTAAAATGAAGCCACCACAATCTGATACTTTGCTGTAGAAGGGGTGCATGACCAAGAGCATCATTTCAGAAAATCAGAGCTCGTACATTTTGATGAGTGTTGGAGAAAAGCTCTACATGGACTAAGTGGATAGCTTAGTGTATGTGCAATGCACCATGTCCCATTCCAGCCACATCCCTGATTTGCTGGCCCAGGAACAGCTGCTGCTCTGATTTTACTGGTGCTCACTGTGACAGATTCTTTGGGGCAATGACTGCAGGTGTTAGAGAATGTATTTCCTTAGCCTTGCCACAAGGGGATAAATGGATTGGGAGGGAATGTCGTGGAGATGAGAAGACAGAAAGAGAAATAGTGAAGGGAACATTCCCAGCAACATTAGGAAGAAACTGTATCACGGTACTGGAATGATGATATGCAATAACATTGCAGGGCATGGAAGTTTTATAGGATAAAATGTACTTTTACAGAGGCCAATGCTGTTTAATTATGGAATCAGGTAAACTGATTTGCTATCAACCAGGGTATCCAGAATTAAGAGAGGAAGAACAGATCTATTTGTCCAGAAAGAATTTTAATTCAGGAAAGGAGTTTCTGAAGTCTGGCCTGTTGCCCAGATCAATGAGAAATGAAGCAGGGAAAAGCAAAAGCATACTCATTATTTAGCTGGACCTTTTGATTTCTAAATATAGAGTAATTGCAACCAAAGACACACACACACAAAAAAAAAAAAAAAAATTCCATGTTTCTTCTCATGTGAAAAATTAATTTGTTTCTTACCACTATAGCCTGTAAGCTCAAAATGCCTATGTGCTGGCAGCTCTGGGAGAGAGGCTGGACTTTGAGATGTAGATTTACTCCAGAAAAACTATTGCCCATGAGGGTGGGAGGCACTGTTCCCACCTGGAAGCATTTCCCTCTCTCTAGTTATACATTGACAAGAGGGAAAAGTATTTAAATAATTAACTTCTGGACAACTGTCCTGTATTGGACTCTGAATAAAAACAACTTCTCATAGTGGAGAAGAGTTGTATTTCTCTTCAATCACTTCAATCAAGGTATGAAGAAAACCACCTTAGGAGGCCTCAGTGTTTCTGTATCTTCAAACTTGACAAAGAAAGTATCTCCTATTTTAGTAATATCAAAATTGGTACAAAATACCAATACCAAAAGAGCAGAGAAGGTGATTGTAAACATTTCTGACATTTTCTCCAAGATCAAAAAGGCCTTCTTGTAGTAGTCTTTGCTATATTAGACAGCACATGATTTTGGCAGTTAACTAGAAACAAACATTTAGTCTCCTTTTCCCTTTAGTTTTAGGAAGAATTCTATTTCCTCAGCTGATATTGATGAGTGGCTCATATATTTAAAGGCTGGAGAGATTTGCATCATATGCTAAAGAAAAATGTTTATGTTTGAATCAATTTTTTTGATAAACTACCCTTGTAAGTAGACCAATTCTCTGTCCCATCCTCCAGGGATGTTGGGAAGAAGCAGGGTTTGATTAGTCTTTAACCTACATGTTTACAATCTTCGAGGACAGTTCTTTGGTGAGATTTAACCTTGCTTGAATGTGTATCAGAGATACAACAAACAATACATAAAGCAGAACTGGGTGCAGAAAATAGGGCATGGAACTTTGGTAGGCATTGGCTCAGGCTTCATCCAGATCATAGAAAACTTTCAATGTCTTAGAAAAACTGGGCTCGTTAAATAGAGTCTCATGCAGATTGACCCCTGTGACCTCTCACTTTAGAGTCACTCAACAAATATCTTTGTTTTTCACTCAGAAAATGCTTTCGTGCAGGCTTTCACAAGATACCCGTGCTGCCTCTGCAGCTCCATGTAGCTGGCCATGGCAGCACAGTGTATGGCAGGGTACAAATCTCATGAGCAGCTCTTGTTTTATCATTCTGTGATATCCTCCCACAGTTCTGATTAAGGGCAGCTTCTGGAGATCTCTGTGACAGCTTCTTCTCACAGCTGCATAAGAGAGGTTGCTCTGGGCCTTGCCCAGGCAAGCTCTGTATATCTCCAGCAGTGGGGGTTTCACAAACCCTGTGTTGCAGTGTCTGATTGCACTCATGGAGATTTTTTCCCCCACTAATTTCTACTTGGAATTTTCCTCATTGCAACTTGTGCCCATCACCTTTCACCGTTTTACTGCACACATCCAAGAAGCTGGCCTGGATCTTCTCCAAATGAGTAGTAAAAGGCAGTGATGTGATCCCCCCTCCCCCTGCTTTTAGCCTTCACAAGACTCAGCCCTCCCAGTTGTCTCATTCTCTTCTTGTTCATCCTTGAAATCCATCAACGTGTGTGATGTGGTGTGATTCCCAAGTCTTATCTGCCAGGCTGTCAGTCCGCCCACAAGGTTTATTGTTACTGGAGCAGAGAGGAAGGCCTCCATGTGAAGGCCTCTGGAAGATCACTGCAGACATTGTTATCTCTGTGAGAAATTAAAGCCTAAACAGAGTGAGCTAACAGGGTTGGCTTCTTCCTTCTGCCTCCTTGGGGCTGATTTAAAGAAGGCTTTGTGCAAAAGGTCACCTTTTGGTAGCGTGGCTCCCTCTGCACATACCAGGGAAGTGGGTGTCAGGGTATCTGCCTGCTCCAAAGCAGGGTGAGGCTGGGGGTCTGCACCACTGAGAGCTGGCTCTCTGCTCCACTCCTTCACTGCTTTGCATTTGTGGGCAAGAGCTGCCCCCACCTTCAGAAGGGTATCTGGGGTGTCTGGTAGCTGGTTCATCTTGGTTCTATATCAGCTATGAACACATCCAGGAAAACCCAAATCTCTGGACGATAGCAGCCACCACACTTACTGTCCCAGAGCAGGAGATGTGTGTGAATTGGGTTGCAGAGAGACTTGGCAGGACAAGTGGAAAAACTAAGGCATAGGGTTTTCCATGTCTGGCTGTCCAATGCAGCAGAACTTTGGAGGAAGACCAAACATAGGTAAAGCCATGGAACAGCCAGTTTAAGCAAATGTATTTAAGCAGGTAACAATTACCCAAACTGTTAAGGAATTCACTGGTCTCAATAAATGCAGAACGCAACCTTTGCTAACACAGAGCCTTTCCTAATCTCTTCAGAAGTTTCCAGAAGGTCTTATCAGATATTTATTGCACCTCCTTTTTCATCTTCAGTCTCATGGGGACCTAATCTTCACCTGCCTCTGTTTGGTGGGCATGGCAGGAGGCTGATCACAGCTTTGAGAACTGAACCAGGTGTTGGCCAATCTCTGAGACGCTGGCACAGCCTGCAATAAATGAAACATTGGTGAGAGAGAAAGGTCTGTGGATGAAGCTTGGAAGCCCTGCTGCTCTGAATCACAGTCTTGTATGAGTCAGGTTGGGAGAGGTTGGTGCTTCAATATCTCCTCTCCTCAGTGGCATCTTCAGCCTTGAGGTTCAGCACCAGAGTCCCCCCACAAGAAGAGTTAGAAACATGAAAAAAATTATTTTTATAACAAGCTGAGCAGGGTGCAATCTGATCCAGTCAAGTCAGCAGAAAAACATAGAGAAAAGACAGGGGTTGCCATGTGCCAAATGGCCAGAGGTGAAGATTTGCATTGCCATGTAGACAAATATGGGTGGAATAGAGGTGCTGGTTGACAGCTGGCTGAACAAGAGACAGCCAGGTGTGATACAGACATCCTGGCCTGGGTCAGCAATGGTGTGGGCAGCAGGACCAGGCAGTGATTGATTGTCCCCCTGTACTGGGCACTGGTGAGGCTGTACCTTGAATCCTCTGCTCAGGCAAGCTTTAGATTGGATATTAGGAAAAAATTCTTCACAGGAATTGTTATCAAGCACTGGAATAGGCTGCCAAGGAAGTGGTTGAGTCACCAGCTCTGAATGTGTTTAAAAGGCACATAGATATGACACTAAGGGACATGGTTTCATGGTGGAATTGGTAGTGCTGGGTTAACAGTTGCATTTGATGATCTTAAAGGTCTTTTCCAACCTGAAAGATTGTATAAATCAATGAATTTCAGAGTCTCAGCAAAGGGATCCCAACCTGCTACTCTTGCTGAATCCTGTGCCCTTTTGCATGTAAAGAACTGTAAAAGTCTGCTGGGGAGAAAAACCAGGAATCTTTATGGGTTGAAAAAGTAACCCATAAACCCACCCTATGGCCAGCAGGATTTCAGCTCCCGTCTCCCAGTCAGTGTTGCTATCCACTTGAGTTCTACATGTCATAATATATAGAACATCCTGCATTGGAAGGAACCCACAAGGATCACCAATTCCAACTCCTGACCCTGCACAGGACACCCCAAGAATCACCCCATGTACCTGAGAGTATTGTCCAAATGCTTCTGGAAATCTGTCAGGCTTGATGCTCTGACCACTGCCCTGGGGAGTCTGTTCCAGTGCCCACAGCCCTCTTGTTCAAGACTAAAACTGGACTTTGCACTGGGCTCTGCAAACTTGCTGCTTGGTGAGGGGGTCAAAGAGGGCAGCAGGAGTGAGAAATGCAGAGTGAGAGTGAAAGCTGGGTGGAGACACAAAGGCTTTTAAAGCATGTAATCACCTACAGACTGTATTCTCTAACACACAGAGAAAAATTCTGCATCCATTTTTAATGAACTCTTCATGCAGAAAAAAAATCAGTTGCATTTTACCTTGATAAACACTAATTAAATACTGGAAAACATATGCTGCCATTCCCAGGAGATTCCTAGTTTTGCTTGGCTGTACTTAGCAGTTTTGCATCTCTTTACTTGGGTCACAGAGCTGCTCTAACCTGCTCCCTCCATGCAAACTTCATTGCTGTGACACCTGGAATGCCAAGTGGTTTCACAGGAAGCAGAGAGTCTCAAGTATAGCAGCTAGAACTATCACAGCTCCTGTGGATTCCCTTTTTGTGACCCATCCATCACGCTCCTGATTTTATAGGGCTTGCATGCAGAAACATACATCTGTAACACCCATTCCAAAAAAAATACTTACCAGCTAAGGCCATAGACAAGCGAAACTCATCCTGCAGGATTCTCAGGACATCCTGAAGGCCTTCTTCACCCTGCACCAACAGAGAAAACAGTCAGGGTAAAAGCAGCACTGGCACAGAGCAGTGCTGCAGGATGCCTGCACCCTGACAGCTGGGATAGTCCCTTAAGTCCGTGCCAATTCCAGTCTCTCATGCAGATGAATGATTAAAATTATATGATGGATGTGCTCAGTTCATCACAGATTAATTTAGATGCTTTTCCTTTTGGGATACATCTGAACAGGGAAAGAAAACAAAGCTGTTTTTCACTTCTGACATTTTGTAGACGGTTCTTTTTTTTTTTAGCTTTCAGTTTTCCCCCACCAATGGGCTTGCTATTTAAAATGTCAAGCCTTACAATGCTGACAAGTTTTAATGAAGTAATGAGAGTTTTATATATGTTACCACTCCAGAAACTGTACTTTAGTCAAATACTGGACTGAATGTTTAAGAATAATAGACTATGTGTTTTTCTCTGTGTAAGTGACACCAAGAAGCTCAAAAGCCAATAAAATTTAGCCAAGAAGATTTAGATCTTACTATGAAATAGTGGAGGATTTAAAGGTTTTTTTCTCTTAAATTTTATTTTTATGTCTTGCAATAATGAATGCTTTGGGTACAGATAATGTTAGCACTTATTTATGCCCTTCCTCTATCGTATGCTTTGGTAATGCCACTGAGATACATCTTTAGGTATACTCTATGGAATATACTACCAAAGCACAACTGAACCCCTCAGAATCCCATCTTCCTTCTGTTTCCATTGTGGAAAATGTGCAGGCAACTCACAGAAACATGTTTTTCATCTTAGGCCCTTTTTGATGGCAAAAGAAACAGTACTGCCAACTCTTACAGGTTTTTTCAGGAGATTCAGGTGATTTCTTGCTCAGAGCCTTGCTACTGGAATCCACAGCAATCACACCACTGGAGAAGAGTGTCATTTAAGAGAAAGGAAATATGTCTAGACCATAAAAAAAAAAGAGTGTCTTTTCTTCTAGAGAAAAGTTTTGAAAAATTCCATCCAGAGTGTAAAAACTAAAAGATTAGCAAAAAAACCCAACTGGTATAATAATATTTTAATTTTAATTATATTATGTTTATTTCCTGCATCAGAGGCACTCTAGATCATAGAAATATGCCTGGAGTTGAGAAGCATCAAAGCTGGAACTGAAATAGCAGTGGAAAGCCCCCAGGCACCTCCAGAACACAGTTTTGCTCAGCCTTGTCCAAAATGTTTCAGCCATCTGTGGGATGGAGTTCTATATGTATTTCCAAAGAATTCATAGCAGTGCTGTGAAATTGTTCTACTAAAACCATGTATTGTTCCCAAGTATTTGCTGAAAGCAAATAAAATTGTCAGACTAATCTTTCTGGCAAATAGGCCCAGCTCCAGTTCAAAAGCACTGATGGTCCTGAGTCCTAAAGTATTTTAGCACCAAACTGCAACAACAAGGAATCAGGTCCCACAAAACAATGCTATCACCTTCAAAGTCCCATTGTTCAAAATACCAGGAAATTGTGGAACTCAGTGGTTAAATCAAATTAGAGGAAATATCAGGGTTTCACTCAATTTGGGGTGATTCCACTTCAAATTCAGCAAAGTAAAATTTAAAAATATATTTTCCACCAATGAAAACTCTGTGAAAACTTCAGTTGCAGGACTGCTGGAGAGTGTGAGAATCAGGCAGATGAACTCAGAGCTCCTTACTCACCTTGTAAGCCAGGCCCCATAAAGCTGGTCTTCCAATAAAGACGCATTTTGCTCCCAGTGCCAGAGCTTTTAACACGTCGCTTCCTTTCCGTATCCCACCATCTACATAAACTTCGACTCTGCCTCGTACTGCCTCCACAACCTCAACCAGAGCATCAATCTGCAAAGAAGAAGCCAGTCTCACCTTGAGGGCAGCTTTTGACTCCAAGAGAAGGAGGATATATTCCAAAGAAACAGGCAGGGATGCAGTGCTTTAGTAGGATACTTTCTTGAAATGAAACGTGACAATGCATCACAAATAGCTCAGCACCAGGAGCTGCAGAGTAACGTGCAGCTCCCTGTTCCGTTTTCCAGATACTTAATGACATTTTTCAGTGCTTTGCTTATACATATTCTTTGCCATCACTTTTGATTAGTGAAAAAGTAACATTTTTCACTAGATTTATGAAAGATTTTAAATATAAATTTCAATGGGAATAACTGTCATCAATATTTTACTTTCATTTGAGGCAATGATGAATAATACAGCTTTTTGCAAAAGAGGCTTATGTCAAACCTCTACTGCTCAAACTACCTAACCTTACATTTCAACTTAATCCTGGTGACCACTTGTTGAGTGCCTCTCTCTAAAGCATCTGTGAAGGGTTTCATTTGCTGTGTAGTACAGTCAATCATTTCCTCCAGGTTAACTCTCCTGATTCCCTAAGGTCTTTTCTGTAGAGTTCAGCATGGACTAGAGCCTTGCATGTTATTGCAGGGCAGCACCACACAGAGATGTTGCCTCTAGCCCCAAAGGCGGTACAGCCAGGGGCAGGACATTGCACCGGACATAATTAATTCTCCTCCGGAGCAAAACCAAAAGGCTCTTACACCTTTTTGCCTTCTTTTTATCTATTTTTTTTTTCCTGAATTTCAAACTGAAAACTTTCAGGCTGAAATTTTCTAGTATTAGCTCAGCAAGAGCCAGGCTTGGCACCAGAAGAATAGCAGAGTCCAACGAGGTATCTACTGCCTTGTCTGTGTATGTAAAACAACTTTTAGGGTAGAAGAACAGTTTAATCTGGATGCCATTTCTGTTATTATTACTTTAGTATTGGGTTTATTATATTTTTTTAATTCATTATTGTCAGCCTTGACGTAGAATGGAAGAGAATTCCCTAGTACCTATTTTTATTTAACAAAAGAAAACCGAGAAAAGAAAGTTCATAAGATACTGTGCAATGCAGAACTGTAAAATAAGAGCAATTGGAAAAACTGACAGAAGCCAAATTAAGCCAGTGAAATACACACATGTCCAAACAATGCATGATTTCTTTGTACAAATTAAAAAGCAGGGGAATTTTTCTCCAGATAAGTGATCCTTGTTCTGGCTCATGTAAGTCAATAAATTCCCACTTAGACTTGAGCCTGTAAATACGCAAGCAGACCTCTCACTAAATCTAGCTGCATTGTTTTGCATGTTTTGACAGATGTGAACAATGAGAATACATTATGCTCTCATTTGTACAATTTTGGTTCCAGAGCTTTGTTTTCTTTTTGCTGCAGTGCGCAAAGAGTTCGAGTGTGCTGCACCAGCTAATGGAGACATGGGCAGGAACTCTTCCTGACTTAGGCCAGCAGTTTTTCTGCACTTATATGAGTTCTGTGGTGCTTACAGAACCCTCCCAAGAAGCTAAGGAAATACTTCAGTGGGTAGCCCCCATGCCAAGGCATGGATCTCACCAGTTTAAAGCTAAAGTATATCTGCACATGTCTGTGGCCACCGGACAAAGTCAAGTCCACCAGAAGTGCGCACACAAACCTGGGCATAGAGATACCCAGGTTAATGCAAACGTGCTGACCGTAAACAGGGAAAACGTGGGATATCCGTTTTCTCACTTACAGTGGCAGGTCCTTCATCCAGTTGCCTTCCACCATGATTGGACACAATAATCCCCTGAACTCCGTGTCCCACTGCCAGCTCTGCATCTTCTCTTGTCAAGATGCCTTTGACGATGATGGGCAGGCGTGTCAGGCTCCGCAGCCAGTAGATGTCATTCCAGTTGACTGAAGGATCCACGCTGTTGGGTGGCAGCCCGTACTCAGACCTATCGTCCCCCTACAGCCAAAATGAAACAGCAAAAGGAAAACTCATCCAAGCTGCAACACTGCACAGGTCCCTTGGTGTCTTTCCTTGCCCTAGAACAGATGAATCAAACTTGCCAAGAGACGTGTTCATCAGCTCCAGAAATGTCGCGTGCCTCTGGAGGAGAATAATTACAGTGGGCATGGAGATCAGTGTCTCTAAGGCAGCTGGATGGGGATTTTGAAGACAGAACCCGATCTGGCAGGAGGTCAAGCCAGGATGCTGCAGACCCAGCAAGGGCCCCGGTACAGCAAATGCCAAGGCAGCAGTTACCCAGTGGTTTTTGTCTCATGTGGCGCACACCAGCACAGGGAATGAAAGGACGGGCTCATTTTACAAACCTCAAAGGCTCCCTCCAAGTTCTTCACTTTCATGTGGGGAGGAAGGCGGAAACCATTGCGGACATCGTCGCGTCTCTTGCCCGTGTAGGGCAGATCGGCGGTGAGGACGAGGCCCTGGTAGCCCGAGGCCTCCGCCCGCCGCACCAGCTGCTGGGAAGCTGCCCTGTTGCGGTGGATGTAGAGCTGGAACCAGCGGAGGCCGCCGGGCGCGGCCGTGGAGATCTCCTCCAGCGTGCAGGTGGAGTAGGTGCTGGCAATGTAGCAGGTGTTCATCGCTCTGGCCGCTTGGGAGGCGTTGGAAAGGAATCAGAAACAAAGGCATTTGAAGGGTCTTGCCTGACATCAGGTACAAAAGCAGGCACTGTTTGCAGGGATCACCCCAGCTCCTCATTTCATGTGTATCCTACAAAGCGCAGGGCAGCTGTGCCCTGGGATTAACAGTGACTGCATTTACCATGCACTCTAGTTAGCCCGTGGTTAAGAAAGCAGAAAAGGGAGAGGTAATTAACCAAGCTGTGCTTTCTTTTTGCATCTACATTTTTAGGAAAAGCATGAATTTATCTTTATGACTGAGTCCTCTCAGGAATGTACTGTTAAATCTACCCAGTGGACACAGAAGAAAAAACATTTCTAGGGGGCAGGTCTCCAAATTCACCACAGGATTTGTGAAAAGGGGATATCCTTTTCTCCAAGGGAGACATTTCTTAACCAGTAACAAGGAATTCACAGTCTGAGTCCCACCCACCACTTTTACAACCCATCTAGAGTGCCCAGGACTGAAAATGTTATGTGGTTTTTGGTGTGAGTCAGAAATGTGTCCACTGCCCTTGTCTTTAGCTGGCAGCAGACTCCATGGGGCTGATTTTGTATGGTGGAAGCTGGAGAAGAAGAACAACATCTATGCAACTTCCCAAGCAGGATGTCAGAAAGTGGGAATGGAGTTTGCCCTCTCAAGCCTGAAAATTTTTCTCAGTCACACTTCAAGTCATCCCAACATCTCCTTAAGGCTTTTCTACAACCCCCTTTTTGGTACATGGCACCAGAGCAGAAGAATACCTCTGGCTGTGCTTTTCTCTCCATCAGGCCAAGCTAGCTGGTGGAAGCCTGTAGGGGCAATTCCTACAGGAAAGCTGATTTCAGAACCCAGGATTTTAGTCCTAATGTCCATCACAGATACATCCCGCAGCATACGTGGCCGGAAACGAATTCTGTAAGGAAAAACAATCCCTTCAGAATAGCAGATGTTCAGTGAGTTTTCTGAAGTTTCATGGAAACCAGGTCTTCATTCACCAATTGCAAAGCAGGAGTCTGAGCCAAGGAAGAAAACAGCAAATAATAAAATTATAATAAAATAAAATATAACAAAGGCTCTTTGTCTTTCTGTTTGCTTTTAGAGGTCAACTCAGCCAGCAGTTTGGTCACTTCTACTTTTCATTAATCCTGCTTTACCAGCCACAGCACATAACTTCTGCATCTCCCACCTCAGCTCACCATATCCTGTTCTCTCACTGTCCTCCCCCAGGTTCCTTCTACTTGCAGCAAGGCTGAGTCCTTCCGCTTCACCATTCATGGGTCTGTCCTCACTGTACAGTGTGCCTGCCCTCGGCCTTTGCAGCATGTTCCCCAAATCCCACCCTACTTGCACAGGCTTCCTGCTGTTCACCAAGAGCTCCCTGTTGCATCTCATTCTATCAGAGCTACTCATGCCCTTTCCTGTAATTCCCACCCTACCCTAGCACCTGCCTATAGGCTCAGGATCCCTAAAGCCTCATACAACCCGTGTTCATACTTAGTCTGGCATCAGAGCATACAGTGCATGTTGCTCAGGTTTTGCATTTAGCTTGGGCACCTCCTGGAAAGGACAAGGTTTTAGGTGTCTTGTCAAGTCCAAACACTTGCGCAAAACCAGTTTGAAAGGTCCCAGCACAACCCCCTTCATTTCCTTCTCACGTTACCTTTTATATGCCAGGATGTTTTCGTCTCGTGTGGTACAGTCATCTGCTCCAGCTGCAAAATAATCCCAGGCAATCTTGGGTAAATACTTCTTAGCATAAGCTTCAAAGTCAGAAAGACACACCATAGCCATTGCTGAGAGAGGTGTAGGGAACCTTGAAGAAAAGGTTAACATGGAGCAGAAATTAGATCCCTGAACTGTCATTCTCTCTTCCAGGGGCTCTAATGTCACTGAATGTAAAACCTTCCATCTGTTTTATGGAAGAGCTCCTGAGAGTTGTCTCAGTCTGGCTTTTACATTGGTCTATGAATCCTCTACCCCAGTATGAGGAAAACTTGCAGATGCAGCCTTGAGAGTGCGAGGAAGATTGCATCTCTGTGCCTCTCTTCATTCTGTTTTAAACAGGAGCCTGAAGAGGACATTTTAGGTCCTCTGCTATTTCAGTGTGTAATTCTGTCATAAGTTCCATCTTAAAACAAGCTGCATTATTTGTTCCACTAATTCTGCTCAAAGGTTGTTCCAGAACATCATTTGTTAGATTACCCCTAAGGATGGCTCCATGACTGAACAATTAGTTATGGAGCACAGTGATGGAATTCAAGATCATGAAATCTGGAAACAAGTAAATATAGAGTCTACATCTAACTTGCTCCAGCATGAACACACTGTAAAACTATGCCCAGACCCTGAGAGCACATCACTGTCAAGGCCAGTGCTATGGAAAAAAACAAAACATTTCTACAGATCTTCCTTTCTCTTCTGTAACAAATATCTTCTGGGTGTTTGCATTGCATGCTGGAGAGCTGATACATACTATAAAAGGAACATATAGAATTTGGACAAACCATGAGAAAACACTGGCAAAGAACAAATTCCACAATATGAAACATGTTTCTCAGAACTAACCTCAGCCTTTCAGGGAATGGAAGTGAAGTTGTGTGACCCAGATGTCTAATCAAACCAACAGAAATGCTGCCCAGAAAATGCCTGCACTTACATACTTTTGAAGTAGCAAGAACTGAAAGCAATGCAAATTAATGTTTTGGCAAACCATGCCCGTGTGTACAGAAACATGCACAAAACACAGACGAAGTCAATTTTCTAAATTGTTTGTTGCAATTATTTCTGCAGTCCTGATTAAAATAGGTATTTACTGAGGTATGTGGAAACATGAAATTTTGAAACAGCTGTGGCTTGGACTGACTTCTCTAAAAAATGTACAGGAAGAAGTAAATATCCCAATTTTCAGGATTAACCTCCCACCGCAGATTAGCAAGGGTTGCAAGCTTCACCAAAATCAGCCCCATGTGTCCCATGTTGGTCACTTTTGGCACAGATAAACATACAGGTTATGTACACAGAAACAACCTGTCAAACTGCAGGCACCCTGCTTCTCACTGACAGAAGTCCCTGTGTTTGAACTGAAAATTAGGACTCACAATGCTCTGCTAGTAAAGATGAGGAACTCATTGAAAGATGAAGAAGAAATGCACCTGATTTCTTCAGTATTGTTCTGTCTGCTCTGACAGGCATTAGCAGGGGGTACAAGTATGCCAAGCCTGCTTTCTCTGACTTCAAGAACTGCGCTGATAGCACAAGTCTTCATAAATACACTGAGACTTTTTAAACCATCTATAACAACTTATGCTTTTTTAACCTCTAGAAAGGTCAAAATTATCAAGCACAATAAGATAAACCAAGTCCTGTCATGGCAGAATAAACAGGAATTTTAAACAACCCAGACCCAGTCCTGTCTTCCAATTCAGACCTCAGTTCAGACTTACTTTGGGATTTCAGGGAAAGCTACAGGGGATGAGAGCCTCTCCTTCAAGCTTGTCTGCAAACAGGATTTTGAGGAAGTCTTTTCACTGAGTACCTTCTGTTTCTTCTGCAGTCAATAAGCAACCACCAGAGAGTAAAGCTCAATCCTGTGGTAAACTTTGTACTGTTTGTAGAACACTAACTTTGTTTTGCTATCAGGAGATTAAAAATCCTTTCTGAAAACGTACATCACCTCGTTGGCATTGTGATTGCTTGAGACAGAGCCCTGCAGCCCAGCTCTTTGGCAGAGGCTGATGGCTGTGCATTCCCTTAGGCAAGCAATTGTATTTCAGGGGTTTTAATGAACCTCTAAACTGTTGATAACTTGCTGCTTCATCCTCCCAAAATGATGATTCACAGACAGTGTGAGTAGTTAGAGCTCCCAGCTGCAAAGCCTGGACTCTTTACTAGCACACGGGAGATGATTTTTGCTTCCTGTGGGGTATAAACAATTAAAATACCCTTTGTCTTCTGCCATTTTTAATGGCCTGTGAGTGCTCTCATCAGGACTGAGGTACTAACAAATTTATGATATAAATTTAAATTTGCAAGATATGAAAAATAAACACAAGACAGTTTTATTTGGCCTTTGGCTTCTTTTAACCTTTAGGGTTCATGCCTTCAACATTTCCATGCAAGTATGAGAGCCTGAAGTTTTGATTTTTGCTAACTGAGAAATGAGATATTACTGTGGCAGGGGCAGAGGACGAGGCAGAAACTTGTTCAAACTTTCCCAAAGTATTGTTGGCCCCCCAGCTCAAGCAGTCCAGGTGGGGCAGTGAATGAACTACTGTGCTGAGAAAAAACTGGAAGCTAAACAGAGCCACAGCCTCATGAGCTGGCATTGAACTGGCTGGTCTGGTCCAGGAGTGCAGCCCTGACGTTTGTGACAGCAGAAATTGTAGGTCACCGATGCCATCCCTGCAGCTGTAGTGAACACCTGTTCTTTCTGTTAGATGCATTCACAAGACCTTCCCCAAATTCAGCCAGACACAGTCACCTCTACTACTGTCTTTTGAAACTTCTTTAAATGCAGCCTTCAGAGCTTGTTATCTGCTGACAACACTGTGGAACTGGCTGTGTAAGACTGGCACGGATAGCTGTGGATACAGGTGTTGTGAACTAGACAAGGTGTGCACAATTAGCCAGAGTGCCCACAAGCTCCTTGGTTTGCTTCTCTGCCCAGGACAAGCCGTGCAGCAGACAGCTTTCAGGTCATTCCTGAAGTGACAGAGAGAGCAAAGTGCTCCCTCTATGTGCTCATAGCCCAGTGCATCCCTGGGAAGGCAAGGAAAATCCTGCCCTCGTTCTTCCTCCACTAGATGTCAGGTTTGGGTCATATATATCAATCTATGTTGGTAAAAGCAACAAAAAGAACCCAGTACTTGCTGGCCTTCAAGGCACTATGGACTTAAAACCACTCTGGTCTCATCACCAGAGTAGTGCTAATATGTTCAGAAATCTTCACTCCCTCTGCCTTATTTTTAACATTTTCTGGTGCACAGCACAGTAATAAATGTAGCTACATCTGGTCTGGCCTGATCTTTGTTTCTGCCTACAGGCTGTCTGCAGGGTCCTCTGTCATATTTCTCATTATGCTGATCTCTGTACTTCCCTACTTTAGGGATGCATATTGCAGCCAATTCAGCAAACCATAAAGTTTATGGTTTCATGATTATCATAATTTTACATGAATTAAAAATAGTCTGTGACTACTGTATTTTGGATCAGGAGAGGGGAAGAATCTCTGTGTTTATGCTGTGGCTTTTAAGAGGCTGTACTTTGCATCTAGATTTTTTTTCTTCTTTCAGAAATGGACTCAATTCAAAGTGGCAGTGACTTCTTGTTCCAAAAGTGGTATTTTCTCTGATACCAGTAATACTCCTGATTCAGCTGTGAAGCTGTAATTCGAGAAAATCAAAATTTGCCACAGAGATAATATCTTTTATTATAACCCCTGTATATATTTGGGGAAAAGAGTGGACAAGTTTTAAAATCCTGGGGCCTTTTCATTGGAGTACAGCCTTGAAAAGACTCTCTAAAAACTTTGCTGGAAACCTAGCTGTCTTCTTTGGAAAACTAAAGAAAATAGCATAGGAAATAATTACACATCTGGTCCACCCTTGCAGGTAGAATGTCAAGCAGTCAACAGCCAAAGCTTGATTTTTGCACAGATCTGTGTAGCTGGGCTTTTACAGCTGCTTATTTTTCAATGCTAACATAGTCAAAGGCTCGTGAGTCCAAATACAAAGATCCTCTGTAAATCTGCTCTCCAGTTCCTGTGACAGTCACAATGCTCCTTCCTCCAGTTGGTTCTATTTGTTTGCTTTCCACAGATGGCAAATCACCATGGGTCAAGCTGACACCTCTCCCCCTGATGCATCCATTAGTGCTCCGTTCAGTGTGGGACTTTAAAACACTTTGGTGAAGAATCTGGTGAACTTCAAGCAACGTAAATAATTCAGATCACAAAGCAGTTTGGATACAGTCACCACTGTTTCTCCTTATCAGATATCTTCCTTGGGCATATGCCTCATGTTTGGAAGGAAAATGCTTTCTCCTTGCTTGTCAGTCATGCAAGAAAGTTTTTCCCAATTTGAATACTTAAATAGCCATCCCTCTGCTACAGGTGGAGAGGGCAACAAATCTTATATTGTCTAACAGTTTCGATTATAAGATTGTTTTTCAGTTGCTTTTAATTTTTCCATATTTTAATCATTCTAGGCTGAAATTTTCCATCCTTGTTCCCTGTGTTGGGCTGAATTTTATTTTGGGAACATTTCATTGAAAGCTGGTCAGCAACTTCCAAGAATGAGGTTAGTGACAAATATGGTTGGCCCATGCTGGAAATGTCTTACAGTGGTTTCACTGCAGTTCAGTGCTTCATGCAGGGGCTTGAAATTAGCAGGGGTTGATCCCTGTCTCGAGACATCAGCCTGTACTTGGTGGCCATATGAAAATCCTGTCAGATCTGACCTAGCTGTAAATCACTGCTTTCCACTTGCACATGGTCTGCAGAGCTTGTCAGAAATCCAGATGTTATCCTTGCTGAAGACTTGCCTGGTGCAGAGCATTCATCTGCCATAGGAGCTCAGCCCCAAATATGAGGAGAGGGAAGAGAGCTGGTTGTGCCCCACTCTCCCTCACTCTGTGCCACCCAGAGCTGGATGCAGCCTTAAACAGCACTGAAGGGGAGGAGGAAGAGAAAAATAATGGCTCAAAAAAAGGACCTACAGGACAGCATCCAGGGACACACAGGGACAGATATGCAGAGGCAACAAGGTCAGAGACAGAGCAGGTGGGAGCAAAACAGGAAGGGATATCCTGGGATGGCAGGGTTTCAGAGGGTAGGAGGATTGAAAGAAGGGGATAAATTTGGGAAAGAGGCAGAAGGGTCCCGTGACACACTTTTTTAGGGTTCTAGGAGACTACCAAGTATTTGGCTGTTCTTTCTGCAAAAACCTCTGCTCCAAAAATCAGATGAGAACTTGATTTATGCTCAACATTCATCTGAATTTTTTGTGGTATCTTTTCTTTCATCTCATCCTTCTAATTTCTTTTTTCATTCCTCCTTTCCCTCCCTCCACAAAAAACAATCAAACAAACAAAAACCACAAAAAACCCCAGGAGAATTCAGGAGCATGCTTCTGTGTCCTACTGTGGAAGTCTGTTCCATTGTATTTCTTCAGATGAGGAAGATCTGTAGTGCTTTGTGGCATTGAAGAGAGAGAATGCAGTATTTTCCCCTGGTTACCCCTCTTCATAAAAGACCTGGAGGTGTAAAAGCTGACACCAGCAATGCTTGGATAAGTCCAATAGGCTGGGAGGAAAGATCACATCAGTGTTTGATGTAGGAGACTCAGCTGGGTCATGTGAGGAGTGATGACCTGCAGGTAGCAGGGAGGGTGTGTGCAGGCAGAGTCACAGCTGAGCAGATGATAACAAAACATAAAAAACCTGAATTTCAGAAAGCAGATGCAGAGTCATTGAACTGTTGCTGAGAAAGGCTGAAGGAGGGAGGACAATGTATATTCTCTGTACGAAAACATACAGCACCCCTCAGGTACATATCTAAGACTACTATCAGCCAAAGAACTCCACAAATAAGAACAATTTAGAGCATTTATGAAAAATAGCGCTGAAGTGTGAGGTGAGCAAGAACAGAGTTGGGGAGGAAAGTCTACAGAAGCTGTTTCCCAGAACACCCTTTGGTTCTTGCCAGCTGCTGCCAAAGTTGTCTCTGAAGACATTGAGCTGACACAGGGTGGAGCAGCAGGGGAGCTCAGACATGACTCAGCTTGGGGTTTTCCCCTTGATTTCCATGGACACCTGGATTTCCCTCTTGAAGCCAGGGAGCCAAAGGCAGCTGGATATGACATTAACCATGATATACCCTTATGTAGGTTTAGCTATGGATTATTTTGTCCATAGCCTCACCTGGCCTGCTGGGCCAGCCAGGCTTCTGTAGCTGTGGCCTTCCTTCCTTGCCTTGTTTTTAAAGTACCATTGTGCTGGCAGGGAAAGTAGTAGCTCACTCAAATCCACAGAGGACACTAAAAACAGAAACAAGAGGTTCTTGCCTCTATCTGAGTTGAAGAGCCCTCTGCTCGTGATGTCCTCCTTCCATTTTATCAGCTGGAAAAAGTCCTGGTTGCTTCTGCTTGCAGTGGGAGTGATCCTGCTATGAGCAGCACCATTTGGGAATCAGTGAGGACTAAGTCTTTGTCAGCCACTGGATAACATTCACTGAAGACTAGAAAAGTAGGCTGGAAAGGAGAAGCCATCTAGTCCACTCCTGTTCTTGAATTCAGAATTAGCCACATCCGTGCCTGTCTCCACCCATGGAGATGCCACTTCCTCCAAAGAAAGCCGATTTCATGGATTGATGATACAAGGAAAATTTACAGATGTTTCTCCTTTCCTGTAATTTCAGTTATTTTCCACCCATAATGGGCACAAAAAAGATTCAGTCCCTTTCTCTTTATGTCTATTATTAAAATATTTAAAGTTCATCAATGGGCCACCTCCTCTATTGTCTCTTCTAAACCAAGTTATGCAAATTCCTTTGGCTTTTCATCATGAGCCATATTTTCTAGACTTCTGGTCATCCCAAGTTCTGTCCTGACTCTCCAGCTGTTCAACATCCTCCCTTAATTAAAGCACCAGGAACTGGACCTGATCTTCCAGCTGAGTCCTCTCCTGGCCCTCATATAGAACAAAGGAGACAGATTTTGCCAACACTACTGTTTATTCAGCTGTGATGATAGATAGTATTTTTGTGTTCATTACTCAGCAGTATGTTCCTTACTTATTTCTTCAGATGTGCCATTCCATCCTGAGATGAGGAAAGGAGACAAACACTTTTGTTCATCTCTTCCAAACAAAGAAGTAGTCTCATCTCTTCTTCAACTCAGATAAGAAGTCAGGCTAAAGGTAATAGAAGTCCCAAATCTCAGCGATCAACCACCTAGCAAAGGACTCTCATTTTTTGCTAAAAATGTTGAGAGGTGGCAGATGGCCTAGAAAAACTCCATCCCAAATACATGACAGAGACACCCTAATACATCCAGGGAGTTGCCTCAGAGAAAAATAGACAGATAAAGCTGATATGGCATAAAGGAGGCCTTTGAGCAACAGTGTCAAGAAGAATCTCTATCGTGAAAGATCCACCTCAGCCTTGAGATTTTTGTGGTGGTGAAAGGGCAGAAAATAAAGGAGGTTTTCATGAATCTCAGTGTTAATGAGACTGTGGACTCAAAAATACAATTGAGAGGCTGCTTTTACCCTTGAGACTGAATTAGAGCTTAAGCTGAGCCTAGGGCTCTGGAGCACCAGAACTGATGCCTTCAGTAAAGCAAACCTCCACTGGTGTCTTGGAATTTGGCTTGTCTACCACTGCAAATGTCTAGACTCCCAGCAGAACTTCAGCCTCTCTTGAAAGTAGAGAATTTGCTCTCAAGAGGCCACAATACGGGATCAGAGGCTGCCCCAATCCCCACCAGCCCACTGCAGAGGCATTCTTCTGGCTGACATGGACTCTGGAAGTGGGGAAGCAGCTGAGTTGAGGCAGTGTGACCCTGTTTGCCCACTGATCTGTGGCAATGTTCCAGTGAGGGGTTTCTCTGTTTTGCAGGAGCTTTGCATGAAGCTTTCAGCTTGGGACACACTGCAACCTGCAGATTCCTCCCTGCAATGTTGCTGTCCAGCTCATTTGTCAATCTGCAGGAGGGCTGTTGATGTCTCCCACTGCTGCTGTTTATCCTGCTTCTCTGATTGTGCACAGTGTCTTAAATTCAAGGCATTTTACTATCCTGGGTCAATAACATTATCTGTCATAACAATAATCTTCCATTTTATGCCTGAAATTGAAATCACCTGGAGCTGGTGGTTGAAAGCTAAAGGCAGAAGATGTTTTTCTCACAAAACTGCATGCTAGGTTTTCCAAATTATTTCTCTAGGTCGTCAAGATCACTAAAGTAATTTCAAACCCTTCAAATATATTCTGTGTTATGTTTATTCTGTGTTATTTGATTAATTGAAAAGTTAGCAATAGAGATCTCAATCACCAAATTAAGTCTGAATATCAAGGACTACTCTGATTATATTTTTCAGTCAGTATTGCTCTCAACTGCTGAAAATTGTACAGAGACAATATTTCCTTAGTTTGCTTCTTAGAAGCTCATATGAGACAATGTTCCAAGCATCACTAAAGTTAATATAATCTTTCTGCTGTTCTTCCTTAGCCACAAGTCCCATCACAGGAACATATTAGACTGGCTTGGTATGATTTGTTCTTAATAAATCCACCCTGGTTGCCACTCACCTTGTAGTTGACTTCTGGAGGCTCATCTATTGCTTCCCCTGCCCCCTCATTATTGAAAAAATGTAAGAGGCAACACATTTATCTCTGTACCTCACAGTTCCTCAAAGATAGCAGCTATTAGTGCTGGCATGGCTTCAGACAATCTTCCCAGTATCCTAGAAGGAATTTCATCAAGTCCAGCTGATTTGAAAACATCCAACATTTCTAAGTCTCTTTCATGATATTGCTTGGTCTTAAAACAAATTGAAAACATTCTCAGACATTCTTAGCAAAATGAAGGCCCCAGGCAGTAATTTTGAAATTAAAATATTCCCCAACAGGCTGGAAAACCCAGGTAGCTGGGGCAAGCTGATAGGTGTGGAAAAGGCCAGGCTTAACATGAGTATCCTTATGAAATAAAAAATGGGAAAGATCTGAATCCTCAAGAAAATGACAATCCAGAAGATGCAATTAATCCAGCAGGCAAAGGAAAACAAACATAATTAATTTTATACAAGGTGCCAATAAAAGAACCAAAGTAGTGGTGCACTCACTTCTACATAACATTTGAAATCTCAAAAAGGAGACAGGGAAGCAGAACATTTGATACAAAATTCAGACACTGGTCAACCATACATGTTGGAAACCCGGAGCAAAGAAAATAATCAAAGGGACACTAAACACAGGATATAAAATACAGAGATAAACTGTGCAGGAGGCAGAGCATTGCTCCACTTCATTGAAGGCTCATCATCAAAACAAATTTACAAGTTCACCATCTCAAGTTACATGAAGTCTGTAGTGGTTGAAATTGCAGGCCTAAAATGGAAGATTATGGTTATGATACATAATGTTACTGGCCCAGGATAGCAAAATGCCTTGAATTCAAGACACTGTAAGAAATCAGAGAAGCAGGAAAAACAGTAGCAATGGGAGAGACATCAACAGCCCTCCTGTAGATTGACAAATGTCATACCAGCAGATGAAAGAGAGATGACATTTTTGGGCTCTGTCAGCAATTATTCCACGGAACATCTGCTCTGAGCCCACAGGAGCAAAGGCAGTCCCCAGCTTTGTGGCTCTAGCCCCTCCACTCTGTGACAGCGATCACAGAGGACTCAGCTTCACCAGCTCTAGAGGAGCACTGCAGGCCAAATGCGCCAGTGCCATTGTCCTCTGCTTCAAGAAAAGCTATGCAAGAATGAGGGAGCTTGTTAAAAAGAGTCTAGAAAGGTCAGCAAAGAGAAATCCTAGCAAACAAATCTGAAGAACACCAGACTGGAAGCATAACACCGCTGCGTATGACCTATTGAGAAAGGCCGGAGAATGGATTGAAGGAGGCCAGCACATATGAACAGCCAAGTAAGCAAGTTTATTAGCAGTAAAAAGGCAATTTCCAAAAAGATGTCTATTGTATCCAAACCAATAAAATGAAAAGAATAGTGTTGTCAGGCAGATTAAAAGCAAAAATCCTAAAAGAGTTTGAGGAGAGCTAGCTAAAGAAATCAAAACTAGTACTTCGTCAAAAATGTCTGGAGAAAAATCTTGCTAGGGGCTCTGCATGGCCAGCTAGAGATTAGGCAAAAGTCAGAGACAATGAAGCCATTCTGCAGTGCTTTTCACTGGGAAGAAAAGGGGGAAAGTTTTCATATAGGGGGAAATGCAGAAGATGTGTCTGAAGTCAAAGTAATTGTGGATGAGATTTTGTTTCAAATAGACAGAGTGACAAGCTGCTGGAGTCAGATGATACCTAGCAGAAATCAAGAATGGAAGCCCTGAATTCATGGTGTGCAGCCTTCCATTTGGAACCTCTTCGGGACCTGAAGACTGAAAGGTGACATTTATGAAGCCAACCTTTAAGACAGGTCCTGGGGGACATCCAGGGAAACACCGTTCTTAGGCTTCACAGTACTTTTTAAGCCTAGAAATGTGAACAGCATAGCTCCAGATCAGGGTGTGCTTGTGTCAGAGGGCAAATTCTGCTGTTGACAAGTCATTAGCATTCACTGGAGAATTCATTCTTCATATGTGAAGAAATAGAATATATTTCAAGTGAATCGAAATCTTTGTGTAAAGAGAAGTCTTCTCTGAGAGCTTTCCTTGGATATCTCTGAAGGCATCAGCTGCAGATTGTTGAAGATGGCCCTGTAGACAGAATCTGCCTTGATATGTCCCTCACCAAAGCCTGCTAAGTACACTAAAGAGCCAATGTGTAAGAAGGAAATTAATGAAAAAGAATTAATTGAAATAAAGGAAATAGAGAGTAGCAATAAATATTTTTTAGAACAGATGTCTTTGGAGAAGCTGCACAAGGATTTGTACCAGAGCTGAAAGTATCCTTGATCAAAACAGAACACTTTTCAGATACCTCTTTCTTATGTAGAATCCTACACCTGTTTGGGTGGGAAAACATCTGTAACAGCCCCTGCAGTAGAATGCTGTGGAAAATGTGTCAAAGGCTGTAAATATGGTGTCATTAGTCCTTTGAGTGACCAGTGTAGGCAGCACCATAGCTTCATTCAGGCCAGGAGAAACAAGTCATGCAAGAGTCATCCTCTACCTCACCTACCCATTATCAAAGACCCCCTTGCCATCAGACTCTTCAGAGTTCCTTCTACTCCAAGTGTGCAGTAGAGGGTACTGAGATGTCTTCTCTCTAACTAGATGTTCCAACTCCTCTATTTTGCATTTTTAAGTAAATGGAAAGATGAATATTCTTTATAACTATGACCTGCACATCTCATTCCTTAAATATTGACAAATATTTTAACAGTTTGCAGCTCTCTAGGCACAACCACACTTCTTTGTTTAGCTTGCATTAGGATCAGTCCTGCAGTTCAGCCTGTGTTTCCTATTCAGTTTTGTCTGACCATGCCAAGGTACCATCAGTATAGTTCTAGTCCTAGGCTCCTTTCTACTTTACCATCCATCTCCTTCTTCATCCAGATCTTCCTGTTTTTTCATATTTAAATAGTCTTTATGAAAAGAAATGGCTCCATACTTGCAAACTAACCAAAATTATAAACCCTGAAGGAACAGAAAGAATTCCTTGGGTTTTGCTTGTTTCCTTGAATGGATTTGCTCCACTGAAACCAGGCATGAATTTGCCCAATTTGAGCTCCTCTCCTGCTAGATTATTGAAGAGCTCTTTAGAATGTAGTATCTACTCCAATGAGAAATTTGAATGATTGCAGCATTTCCAGTGAGGTTTGTTTTTTTTTTTTTCAATAAGCACCATTTATTTCTCATCATTTTATTTTAGGGCAAAAGAAAGCTTGGGAAAAAAAAAAAAGGCAATCAGTCTTCTTTAATTAAGGGTTATCATTCCCTCTGGTGAATTTGTGGAGAGCAGGAACAGAATAAATTTCTCTTGATTTCCTCACTGGGAATATTAAATGCAATGGAGCTAATTTGTCTGTGAATTAAATTTCCAGCTCTTTTTCCAGGTCTTTAGTGTTGGTCTTATCTTTTATTCTACTGCAGCAGGGGAAGATGCAGTTCTATGCTAACTGAGATATAGCAGAGGGAATAAGCCTTGTATCCTGCTTGCTTTCTCTGGTATTGAATTTCTGTAACAAAGAGAAGTATATGCTGAAAATAATATATGTGGTTGCTCTAGGAGTCAATTTCTTATCAGTCTTCTCTGCCTATTGAAAAAAAAAATCTCAGATAGAATACAACAAAGTTGAATCATTATTTTTCAAATGTAGCATTCCTTCACCATTTACACAGATTTCATAGGAGCCCTGCTGGCTCCTATTAGCCAGAAGGGTCTGTGGTAGAAGCTTTAAAAGCAGCCCCTTTCACTGCCTTTTCATGGAGGTCCAGAGCCTTGGCAAGGTTTGTGTGAGGGGTAGGTGTCAGTGCCTGTGAAAGGGCTCCTCAGGCTGGCCTGAAGGACACCAAAATTTCTTTCCTGTGCTTGATTCCCTGTAGCACTTCCTGCTCTGCTCCTTCCAGAAGCAAGGGCAGTCCTATCCTCCAATCAAAAGTCTGTCCAAATGAAATGGATTATTTCTTGAAAGTAAAAAAAATTAGAGTAAACAGGTTCTAACCTAGCGCAACTTATCTGCTTGCAAAGAGAACCCACTGACAGTCTTGTACATCCATCTTCTCTCTCCTCCTCTGTCCTGAGGGCTTTATAAATGTTCAATGGATTTTACAGCTGTGTCGTTTTTTAAGCCTGAATTTTGGCCATTGCCCTGTAAGTTTGGATGTTGGTGGGAAAAGTTGCTTACTTGTTGGCTACTGCATTGGTCTCCTGCTTACTTTTTCTCCAGCAAGGCCAATTCTTTCCCCGTGAAAACACTATAATCTCAAGTACAGTAAATCATCTCACTAATAATGTCACCATAAAGTTTTTATATCTCGTTATTCTTAATTAATTTGCAATGGTTTTGCACATTTCACCAAGCTCCATGCAGGAGAGGAGAGGATATACAGCCTTTCTCAGAGCAGAATTAGGGTTGGACTCCAAGAACAACCCTAAGGTAAATTTTAAATAAGACTAAGATCTATTTTTTATCTCTGATGTCCCAAGTTTGGACTGTGTTTTACATGTGACAGAGTGAACAATTAACAAGCTTACACCAAGTTTAGCAATTTATTGACCATTACTGAACAGAATAAAAACAAAAACATGACTGAATATGTTTGTTACATTCACATGTGAATTGTTCATTATGCAAAATATTTCTTGCCCTATTTACTGTAAGAGTTCACTAAAAGCTTTCTTGATATGGAACTCAGTGCTTCTGGAAGAAACCTTTCTATGATCTGCTGTTCTACTTTTCCTTTGCACCTATATCTGTCTGCTAACCCACTAATCAAATGGACTACTCCATAAATATTCATTTATTTATTATATTTTATATGTATTTGTAGTTGTACTTGAACTACAGTTTTTCCTATGAGCTTTCTCAGGTGGCTGAAGAAAGCAAGGAGGTGGCTGCAAAGCATAGCTCATAATTTCTATACTCTCCTCTCTCTCACCTTTAGCAATTCACTTCTCTGGATGTTCTTTCACTTGGGCCATCTATTTTTATTGAGGGACAATGTCCTGCAGAATATGCTATTTATGGCATCCACATAATGGTGTAGGACACTTGACAGAATGCTGCTGGCAAGTAGTCACCTTCTTGTCAACACTTTAATTTTTTTCTCCTTATCTCTAGAAATCTTGGCATGTCTGTCGGGCCTGGCCTAGGCCTATCACACCCTAGATTCTAACCTGACTGAAAGATGGAAACTGATGCAGTACTGGTGGATGATCTACTGGTAAAGCAGAGAGAGCACAGATCTATCCTCATCCTCCTGGGTTCTTGAGCATTGTTCTGCTACCTTGGCAAGATGCCAGTTGTGGGTGGTGTGGGTGATGTTGTTTCCTGACCAGATATGTTCAACAAGCAGTGTTGAATCTCCACCATCAGCCTCTTTATCTGTGGAATCCATCAGGTGTTTTCTCTGCTCTCTACCTGCTCTTCTCAAAGTTTATGCATTCGAGGCCTCAGTTCTTATGGCTGTGCTCTGTGCAGCCTGAGCCCATCATCCCTGAAATAATCCTGGGAAGTACAGGGCAGAATCACTTCAAGAAGGCACCATCCTCAACAGAAAACAGATTCTAATACCTTGTGAAAAATGAGGAAGAAAATGCCTTTTTGCATTTTAGAGGAAATGAAGAGAGAATAGAGAGGGTAAGGTCAGTCAATAGTGACATGCTTTGGAGGAACTTCTTGAAATGGAAGTTTAAATGCATCTTGTGTGGCTCAATATCTGCTAGAGTGGAAAACCTGGCTGATAGAATTGGATCCAGGTCTGAATCACATCTGCATGTGGGTCAAACGTATTGCATATATTTGATCTGGTTAAGGCTCCATGGCTTAGACCAGAGCAAGAACCAAACAAAAGAAAAAAAGAAGAAGAAAAAAAAAAAAAGAAAAAAAAAAAAAAAAAAAAAAAAAAAAAAGAAAAAAAAAAAAGAAGAAAAAAAAGAAGGAAAAAAAAGAGTCTATTTCTATTCTCTGGTATGTTCAGCACACTTAAAGTAGCTGTCTTATCTTTTTATGAAAAACATACATGTATTTGAAGTCCTCTTCTCCACCTATCCTTTCCTCAAAGAGGCAGGGTCTGGGTTTATCATTTCCTGCTACAAGCAGGCCTATGACACAGGAACAGGGGCTCAAAATTATGTTCGAAAAATAAAATAAAAATGCTTTAAGCAATCACCCTCTGCTCATTACAAGGAGTCCATATGCTTGGAGATACAAAGCCAACCTCTTCCCTTTCCTGATTCACACAGAGGACATTCACAGGAACACAGCAGTAGTGAATACAGATGTATAAGTCATGCTGGCAACAGCGGATAGTGAGAGCCCCAAACCTCTTTGTGAAAACACATATGAACAGCATCAAGGTTAAAGCAGAGCAGTTAATACTGCTTTAATACAGCAGAAGCCTACTCCCAGAGCCTGTTACCCCCTTAGGCTTAGATCCCTTCCATTTGCACAGCTTGACAGTACGAGGACAACTGATGCTGGAAGAATATGGTCTCAGTATGTCAGCCCAGCAAAAGGAGATGAATAAGTCTCATACAGATGGTGTGTGCTTAGAGGAGAGGACAGGATGGAGACACTCTCCTTACAGATGGACCAAAATTTAATCATCTGTGCACCTGGCTTCAGACAAAGTCAGAAGAGAGATGTGGTTTTAGTTAGGGATGTAAGCTGCATCACAAAGGCAGAACGTCTATTAGTTAATGGCTAGTATCAGTTTTCATGCCTTTTAAGACAATAAATATTTTAAATATCAAGGCCTTTTTCTTTCATGTGTGTATCTATTTCTCTTAAGTGCATTCCACTGCTGTCTGTTCTCTTCTCCTCTACTCTGGTCTGCAAAATATTATACATGATTTTGCCTGATGTCCACCTCCAAGCCCTCAGTCATGGAAGGTGTTCCTGGCTTACCACAGGTCATATTCCATAATTATTTCATAATGCCTATGACCTTTGAGAGAGGATTTCACATTGGAAGACTGGGCACTCAGTTTCACAAAGACTGTGAAAATTATGTCACAGCAGGGATCAAGCACTTCTCTCGGAGATGTGGATTAATTCAAGAAAGAGAGTGTGAAGCTGTGACAGAGTAAATACTCCACCTGCCTACACGTGCCTGGGACTGATATGGAAGCACAAAACCAGGCCTGTCTGGCATGGTCAGAGAAGCTTCTGAGGGTGTTCAAACTGCAGGGTGGAATCTGAAATCCGTGTCTGGGTGATACAGAGAGTTATTGTTTGAGGTGCTTTCTTCCATTCCACCTGCCCATCATCTCATTTCCTCTCCATCAGTGCTTGTGGTATTTGGAGTGTGTTTCTACATATGAAGGCTTTCTTATTTGTTTCTTTGCAGTTTTTATTAGTAAGGCATGCTGCTATTTTGCCCCTGTGATCGGGAATACATTGACCTCTCATCTGCCTCGCTCAATTTTGTTCTTTTTCCAGTCCCCAGTCAGCTGGCATGACAAGGGCAAATCGTCCTGCCTCCTCTTCTAGGTATTTTCCACTTCAGCTCTTTACATTCCTTAGACATCAATATTAGTTAGTGATGTCTTTTTGCACTGTCACATGCAATAGAAATGTCCAAGTGAGGAGGCTGGTGGCACAGGTAGATTGTACACTGTTAGAGAGAAACAGTGTCTGTGAATTTAGGAGAACTAGCCACAGGCTAGACCAGCTTCAGGGATGGGACTAAATCTGCTGAAAAAACACTGACATAATTTATTTGTGATAGATAATTCCACTTCCTTCAAGTTTTTGTTATAAGGATACCAAATGTTAATGAAACTAGCAGACTCTGTGTTTCCAGAACTAACAATAGGATCTAAACAGTAGCTAAAAACTATCTGAAGGATGTTGGCATCAGTCAGGTGGTGGAGAGAGTGAACAGCTTCAGGGACATCAGAGAGATAGCTCCAGGATTTTTATTTCCCATCTCACATGCAAAGAAGAATAACCCTATATTGACCTCTGGCATCATCTGGTGGCAACAAGACATGACATAAACTCAAAGAGTTTTCACCATATGAAGCTTATTTGTCTCTAGCATGGGTTTTTTTGAGTGCAGACTTCATAAGTTTTGTCATTTTGAGTAAAAGCCTCCCTGTGATATTGGCCATGTATTCACATTCATCTGTGTATGTGATGTGGGTCATCTGGATCTCTGACAGTAAAGTGGTTAAAATCTCTGTAGGCACTTCAGCATTATGACTCTCTGTATTATAATCACTAGAAACAAGCAAAATATCTACCTTTATCAAGCTTAATGAATAGGTAAGTTTGTAATCACTTTGCTGCTGAGGCTTCTGTGCCTGAAACTAGATTAACTCTCCAACTTTGATAGTCATCTGTTTAGAGGTGTTTAGCCAAACTGAGTAGATACATCAAATGTTGCTTTCACATTGTCCTTTGAGAACAATCTGTTAGACCTCAAGCAGCTGGGGTCCAGATTGGAAAGAAGATGCCTACAGCAACTGAGTGTGTCATTCAATCTCACGGGCTTCACAGAAGGTGTTAAAGGGAGCTGGCATGCAAGACATGCAAGGGACATAGGGATTCAATCATACACTGTGCAGTTTCAGACAGCCCAGTTGGAAAGAAAGAAAGAAGTGACATTTGTTCTATTATCTAGGAATGACTGAAAATACTTTGAAGTCAATGGAAAGATTTTTCACTGAATTCCAGAGCTCTGAATCAGGTCCTGGATAGTCTTATACAGAATGACAGAGAACTTTCATCTTCAGGATTTCATTGCAAGGGATGTGGCATTAAATGGCCTTGACGGGCTGTAAAGGCTAGTGTGTCTTTGAAAATGAAATGGAAAATTGTTTGGAATTTCATGGCAACTTCACCTGTCATACACTAAGGAACAAAACTCTAGACACCTTGACTGAGATGTATACATCTAAGCTAAACTTCTATATAACTGAGATAGATATGGAGAGAAATCAAGCTTATAGGGTTAGGCTTGAGAAATGCAAAAATCCTAGAGGTCCAGGGACATTGCAACTACAAAAGATATGCCAAGGGGAGCACTGCACTGCCCCAGCCTGTGTCCCTCCTTCCATAACTTTCTATTTGGCACCACCCATATGCTTGGCACCTCAGCCTTACTAAAGGCTGCTTTTACTGCTTGCTTAGGGTTAGGCTCAAGTTCAGGCGTAGGTCTGAGAAAAGCACAAAGTCTGGAGCTCCATGGACATTGCAATTACAGAAGGCATTCAAATGGGAGCACTTCATGTCATCTCCTTACATTTAATTACGATCACTTCTTTTCAGATTTTTTTTGTATTTCTCTCCATCGAATTTCCTCTCATTGTAAGTCCATCCCAGTCAGTTTGTTTCATGCAGCCCATTTCCCTGCACCTCACGTCATCCCATTCCTTTTTATTGTTTTCACTTCGGATTTGTTGAAACTTTTTTTTAAGCATTTCATCAATTTCTTCTCCAGTCTCTTTGTTTCACTTCATTCCCTGATTTGGGGATTTCAATAAGCATAATTTTGGCAAGGTTTGGTCCATTTCACTGCAAAAAAAGAACACTGCACTGCCCAAAGCTTGCTCCCTCCACGTATTTCTTCTTGGCATAACCCATGTGTTGGGTACTTCAGCAAAAGGCTGCTTTTGCTGCTCTGCTTAGGGTTAGGCTTGAAAAAACCACAAAGCCCAGAGCTCCAGGGGCAGTGCAACTACAAAAGGCATTCCAAGGGCACTGCCCCAACACAGACCTTTGTTCTTATGCAAATCTATGCAAAGACCAACTATTCCACAAACATCCTTAGGGAGTGGACCCTAGAGCGCATTGTGGCTGCAGCCAAAACAGTGAAGTGCATCATGGCTGCAGCCAAAACAGTAAGCTGTTTGGAATTTGAACAAATGACACTTCCCTAGCATTTGAACATTTATCATATAGAGTTTACTTAGTCATTTATACACATATGTATCTTAATATCTCACATATATATATATATCATGTATATCCCATATATATATTTACCTATATATCATATATATCATATATATCTCATATATATACATATTTACAGGTGTGGGCCTTGCCATCTGAGTCATAACTTTTGTTCCTTTTGACTGGATTTGCCCAATTTGTCAATAATGATCTCTAATGTTGCTGCTATAACCAAGCCCTTCAGGCAGATGCTCAGCTGGTGTTCATTGGCACAACTCCACTGACTTCAAAGTCCCCCAAACTTTCAGGTGTGGGCACACCAGGCATGCAGAGAGGGGGTTTACTATCATGTTCTCTCATGTGGTGCCTTTGTGTATGCATCCCAAACTCTGTTGCTGACACATTGGAAACTCATGTCTAATTTACAGACTTCTCTGAAACTTAGGTCTTCTTCTTAGCCTACATATTTCCATGGCTCCCTTGGTGAATAATGTGTTTTAGATAATTTTCCCCATATGGATTGGTTTTTATCTTTTCCCAAGAAGGATTTCACCCAGTGACCTACTCTCTGATTCTTGGGCTTTTCTCTATTCCCATCACCCTCAGGTAGTACCCTCATGCCTACAGACATGAGAAAGTTAAGCCTCACCCTCTTGCCTGAAAGATATAGAAAATATCAACATTATTGTTCAGTGTGCAATGTGTTCTGCAAAATTCTGGAGAGCTATAGATTGTAGGCCAGTTTTCAGGCAGTTTTCAGATTGCCTGTTATTGACAAAGCATTTTAAATTGTGCTGCTAAAACCAAAGGCCTAAGTCTAGAGTTACAACATGATTGACACAATCCTGAAAAAGAGACAGGACACAGCAGCTTAGCACTGTGGAACCTTAGCAGCAAAGCACTCTTAGCACTTCCCAGTCTGGCTGCCTCTGAAAGCTAAAACTGCTTGAAGGCTGCTCTGATTAATCTCATTGACCTCAGGCAGGTGGAAGCCAGACGAGGCAAGGAAGAATGTGAAGGTGACATCCTTGCATTGGTGACCTGGAGAAGGGACAAAATAGGAGGCAAAAATAGGGACAAAATAGGTGACTGGCTTCCTGCAGTGCAGGACAGGAACAGGGGGTACTCAGAGGGCCCTGTAAGGCACATTTGATGCTGGCTCTGTGTTCAAGTTCTCATGTCATATTTGCTCCACCTGCTGCTCTCCTTCTTCCCATTCATCTCACACACTACTGGAATCTATTTTAAAAGCTTCTGTCTGACAAAGTCTACTTTCTCTTCATGCCTCCATATTGTAGATCTTACTACTTATCCTTTGACAGGTGAGATCAGATGCACAGCATCAAGGCTCAAAGACAGCACTGGATTTAGGCAGTCAGATGATGTATAAGCTGTGGGGAAGCAACTGCAGCAGAAGGCAAGATCAGAAGCACAGAGAGTTTGCCAGGAGCCCTTCATAAAGTGGCACGGGTCATAAGGTGGCACACTCCCAACTGTAAAGCATGGCCAGAGCTTCTCTCCCAGTCTGAATTAGTTTGTCTGGACTATAAAAATGCATATATTGTGATGCTGCACCACAAATGACCGGCAAACAGGACTTACGAGCAAATATTTTTAAACAGAATAGAAATTAGACACAAATAACACTTTCTTTGCTTTTAATAACATTATGAATGCTTTTGTCAGGTTTTTCCAGTTTTTTTCTTTTGTTATCAATCCAGTACACTCAATAAAAACTGTATTTTCAAATGGAATGAGAACTTGCCTACAAAAAAATCATAGCCTGCATCTACCCTAAATATTAATCAACAGCCAGGCCCAGACAGTAAAACTGGTGATCTGACATCTCCCAGTTAATGCACTGCAACTGCCCCTTGGTGCAAACTTGATGTAGAAACCCATAAAGGATGAAAAGATGAAGGGACAACAAAGTGTACAGGAAGGCTGTAAACTTCCTGGGTGGGGAGGAGCATTGCAAGAGAGCTGTGTGGAAGGCAGGGGCAAGATAGAGGTTCCCAATTGCAGCAGAAAGGGCAGAAGAGTTGCCAAAGCACGAGGGAGAAAAGTGGGAAGGTCAAGCATGTGAGATCAAGACAGGGCAAAACCTTGTGGCACCTTTATATTGTGTAAGGGGCCACATAGCAAGTTGGGGCCAAAGTGCACCTGGAATTTCAATGTTCCTTGGCTCTTGCTTTTACACCCATTGCAGAGCTAAGCCCTGAGTCTGTCTTGCAATCAGCTCTCCTTGTACCACTGCACAGTACATTGTCTTTTATTGGATTGTGTTTCCTGGCGAGCACATCTGAAGTATCCACAAATGAAAACTGAAGTCACTAATTCACAGTAACAGGATCCACATTTCCCTGTAATCTCATTCAGTTCCTGATACTGTCTAGATATGTGATTTCTTCTACAAGGAGAGTGAATGCCTTCACAAATTTAACTAATTCATGCTCAAGAGCCTCTGGTTGAGTGTTCAGCTTGAACAGCCTTTTGAAAGTATCACATGCAGCCACCTTCTCTCCCACCTCCCATTTCCTCCCAAATGCTTTTTGGTGCCCAGATATCCAATCCGAGGTTTTTCATGCTGTTTTTCCTATCCTGTGGTTTTAAAGGAACAGGGCAGGACAGGACATTCCCCTTCCCCACCACCCCTCTCAAATTTTAATTCAGGATAATTGAAATGCTTTCTTTTGGCAATTTCTCTAGGCTATGATTCACTTTCAAGCTGAAATATTTATTTTATTAAAGGGTAAAGCTAATTATTATGCCTTCTTAAAAATACTACAATAAATAGAACCACCTAATACTAGAAATTTCCCAATGAACTTATTAAAAACATTATGGCAAATTATACCAATAAAACTAATGAGGCCATTCACACTTTTATGTAGTGGAATTGGAATTAAGAAGCCAGCCTAGGAAATAATTTTAGGTAGCTCCAATCATACATAAGTATGCAGTAAATACTAAAATAACACAAAAATGTCTATATGGTGTAGAAAACCAGGAAATAATACATTATGTAAATACAGTTCTGACCATGAAAGTAGGAAAAGTAGCATTCATATTAAAAAA
>VYXD01001989.1:0-16108 GCA_013397195.1 Hylia prasina | reverse complement strand
AAAAAAAAAAAAAAAAGGGTGTATGAAATGTAAGGCTGTGTGTGAGTAACCTCAGCTGTGGTATTGTGTGTTTTGTTCTTGGATCCCTGACAGGAAGTTTCTGCTGTTTGTGATCTCTGCTCCTTCTCCTTTTTCTGCTTTTTATGGGCACACCATGTTCACTCATACTCTTTTCTTTCCTCACCTGTCGTATCTCTTTTTCCTACACAGCACTCTGTGACTCTTCTCCAGCACAATTTCCTATTTTCACCCCCTTCTCTTCCTGATCACTTGTTTTTATTTGTCTGTCCCTGCTCATGATTTGCATTCAGGCTATTCATACCCTGCACCTTCTGACTCTCCCAGTAGCTCACCTTACTGCAGCTCCCTTTCTTCTCCTCCACCTTTCTCCTCCACTCAGGAATTCCTACTCCCTTTTCTAGGACACTCCTGTTTTGCAGCTGCCTGAGCACTGCAATTTCTCACAAGAGTCTGCCTTTGCACTCACAGTTTGCTCTGTTGGCCCACCAACAAAGACTGGGGTCATCCATGTCTGGCTTCTACCTGAGCTATGGCCATCCATCTCTTCTCCCCACTTTTCCTCACCCTTATCTTTTGTTCCCTGCAGTCATCTTTAGTGACAGGTACTCTGCAAGGAGCCACTTTCTTTTGTTTTTCTTCTTTATCCAGTCCTTGTCGCCTTTCATCATGGAGTCAGTTTGGTGCTGTTACTGACCTGCTGAACCCTTGATCTCTTTCACACACCTATTAATCAAGCTGCAAGAGGAACTGTCAGGAATCAAGGCAAGTGTGAAGCCCAGTATCCCCCAGATCTAGGAGATATTTTGGGATGTTTTGCCATGTCAGTTCAAAACATGGCTTTGTGATGGATGGATGGATGGATGGATGGATGGATGGATGGATGGATGGATGGATGGATGGATGAGTTACCTGTGGTGGTAGAAATCTACAGTTTAAATAAATAAATACAATTCTCTTGTGCAGAATGCCACTTCTGTATACCAACTGCAACACTTGGTTGCATCACCCTGTGACTGTTCAATGCTGTTCTGCACAAGGACACAAACAGGTTCTGTGAAAATGAATACAAAACATCACTGGAGAAACAGCTCATAGTTCAATGTAACTTACATTTCTGCATTCCCAAATCTCAGTGTGCCAGATATCCTGTAAGTGCAATATCATCGGCAAAAGACAATTGATTTAATTGATTCTTATTGTCAGACTCCCCATCTGCAGATTGAAATTCCTGCATAAATGGTAAAACAGATCTCTTGGCAAAGGACAGAGAGATTGATTTAGCAATTGGGAACTGAGAAAGACGGGAAGAAGCTTCCTCTTGAGGGAAGAAAACTGGGAAACACATCTAAAACTGCATTAGAAAACTGTTCTCCACAGGTACCAAAGCAAAAATCAGTCAGATATCCCACCTGCCTCCTTCCTCTGACCTCTCCCCCATCAAGGACCAAGAGGCAGGCATCCTTACAGCAACTAGACTTAAGCAAACAAAACAAATTGGAGAGGTCATGGGTGTGTTGCCTAAGTGTAAGAACAGGCCTCTTGCATCAGCATTTAGTGAGCCAGCATGTGAGAATGATGGATGGAGAGTCTGGGGGAAGGGAGATAAGGAAGTGTCCTCCCTGTTGAAGCCCCCATTGAGTTTGATTGGAATATGTGAGCGAGAGACTTGCAGGGAATATGGAGCTGATAATCAAAAACATGGCAGGGAAACAGATGTTGCCTGCTTTGGAGACTCTCCTTGCACATTCAACACAATGGAAAGGGCTCAGATAATAAAACAGAGAGGATCCCAGCAAGAAATATAGCGTGCTGACACTTTTATGACCTGAGATGCTTACAAAATACAGAAATGGCGTTTTGTTTGCTTTCCATGCGCAGCTTGATATCACATGCTCAGCTCTCTCTGCTGCCACTCGGAGTCAGGAAGGACGATATATTTTCCTTTCCAGATAAACCTAGTGATTCTAGTCAGGTGCAGAAAGCAAATAAATTACATAAGAAGACTTTCTGTATCTATTAATCAAGAGGCTTGTCATTTTCCAGGCCTTGATCCACATGAAAGAAAGTGAGGAGGGGGAGGAGGACGTAGGAATAAAGGAGGATGTGGAAGAGAGCAGAAAGAAGATTCTTGCTGAAGCTGCTTGAGAGGTTTCTCATAGCACGAAGGACCACAGCTTAGACAACCCTCTCCTTTTGAAGTTTTTCCTCTGCAAGCCAAGGGGGTGTGGTCCAAAAGGAGAAATGTATGAACCAGGAATATTCCATTAAGCTTTTGGGGAAGTTATTTCTACATTTCCTTCTTTTTTTGAATGTTTTCCTGCTGTTGAAGAAAAAGGAGCCACATTCTACACATCCTTGGAGGTTCCTTTCCAGCATATAGCCAAGTATATATATTTGTGTATTATACAAATACAGCATTTGTATTTGTATGTATACTCTGTTTGTGTACTATAGCAATAGGGTTGGCTACTTACACAGACAAAGGAGAAGATCATTTTCAGTGCAGAGCACAATAAATCTAATATCAAATGGAGAGATATGATGGACTCAGTAGTTTGCATGAGAAACTGGCTCTATTTCCCTCTTGGAAACTGACCTCACATGTAACATTAAAACAAGGCTCAGAAGAATCTTATTAAGGCAGTCATATTTACTTTCTTCCTTGGATCATCCTGCATGTAAATCAATGAATATTTATAGCAATTTTGAGATCTTCCAAGAAAACAAGCTAGAAAAGCATAAAATTACTGTATGGAGGGACTGAATTATTGCTGCAGACCAAACATGAATCAGAATAACATCCCGCATGGAAAACTGTCAGGAAAGTTCTTGAACCAGGAACCTGGTTCATGGCCAAAGAGTAAATCTGGTTCTGTCTGAATCAGCTGCCTGAGAAAATCTGTCTACACTCTGCTAGACAATCATGTAGTGACAATATGGGCAAAGCAAGTTTTAGCTCCGAGGTTTCTTACTAAGGCTAACCTCAGCTTAGGGAAGCTGGTCTCCCTAGGCTCCCTCTACCACCTTTGACAAGAGGATGGCTTTTCCCAGAGGCACCTTGGAGGACTGGAGATTAGGCATTTCTGCATTCTGTAGCTGCCTACACAACTGTGTGTCCCTCATCTCTCTGATTTCTGCACAGAAATGGGCAGCCAAACAGTTTATACCCACAGCTAAAGTATTGTGATTGGAGCAATGGTTCGAGTTCTGGTGTCCACACCCATGACAGAGTGGTCAAAATTGGAATGGATTTAAAAAAAAATCCAGAAAATAATTTAATGACTAATATGAGGTCAGGAATATCTGCTGTATAGTGAGAAAGGAAGAAATGCAAACCTACCTTATCCAATAGATGTTTTGAGATGGGATTTATACTATACCTACAAATATGTATGTGGGGAAGAGGCATCAGATAAGAAAGAGTTCTTTCATTTAGCAAGAAAAAGAGACTATGAGAGTTACAAACTTCGATTGGAAAGGATTTTTAATTAAACAATGAAATCACCTACTGGGAGACATGAGGGATTTTCCATTACAAAAATGCCCTACATCAAAACTGAAAAGATTTGTAAAGGATATGCTATAACTCAACCACAAGCTACTAAAGTCACTGAATAAAAAATTCTAAACCCTTTAGGTTTACAACTTTGATCTTAAATCCTGTAGAGGCCTACAGTATTTTGTAACTCTGCCAGCAACCTCTTAGCTTGTTGGCAATCTCTATGCTAGGTAATATTCAAGATCAACCAAAGATGATTCTGTAATTTTTACTCCTACTTTAACATATGTTGTCAGGCAGACAATGGGAACACCAAAAATACTGGCTAAGAAACATTTCTTCTGCATATCCCTGTTGAAAGTGAATCCAGAAAACAGCCAGTAAAGTTTCTTAATTGGATACCCACACTCCTGAGACAGGGAATTTGTCTCTAGATTTACACTGTGACTTGCTACATCTATGCCTTCTGTGGGTCCTGACAGATGTAACAGAATACCAACCACAAAACTTCCTCCTCATATGAGTTTCTTGTAGATATATTTGTTTGTTTACTTTTAATTAAGAAGTGGTGTACTTGTTTCAATTACATTTCCTGTTCTGGAGATGTCCAGTTGCTTAATTAACAAGCCTCACATGCAACATTTTCTTCTGCCTCAGGAAGGTTTTCCTGAAGTGCTCACTTAGTATAATTCCTGTCTTTCCCTCAGCACTCTGGCCTTATTCTTGAGTTGCCTGCATGCAGCATTCCCATTCTTTGTTCAGGCAATTACTGGTAGGTCTTGAAGAGCCAAATGTCATTCAAGATGACAAGTAATATATTCACTTTGGGTCTCAGGAAGGCTTTTGATGAATATATATTCATTTTTCCGGTAATCTCAGCTTCTCACTCAACTTTGCTAACATTTTCTGTGTAGCTCCATGGTATTCTAATTGTTTTTCAATTAACTCACAAGTTCTGGGATGGAAAAATGCAGAATTTGTAGCATAAAAATTCACTTTGGAAAAATATGTGGAGAATTTAGAGACAAGATATTTGACTGGGCAGCATCACAACATGAATATGCTTCGACAGTGAGAATCAGATTTCAAGGCCAACCATATACACCCTGTATATTCCTTCTGGTTTAGTCAGTGATTATCTGTGTTTTGCTCTTTTGATTATCACTGTTTTGCAACAGAAAATGGCATTGAGGGTGCTAGAGATGATTCCATTCTGTTGTGTTCCTATTTTGTCTTCTGGTTGTCCATGATGGAACCATCACACATCTGCAGTGTGTGAGTGATGGGCTGGGAGGTGTAAACACACCATTCCAAGGTGTATTCACAATGGCTGGAAATCCTGCCACAAAACAACACCCAGGTGCGGGTCTGTGAGAACCTGTAGGGAATTGTCAGGCGCCAGGGATGTGGGTGCTTTGTCCTCAATCTCCCCAAGCTCCAAAACCAGTGCACCCACCTGACAGAAGCAAGTTATATCACAGAATACAAATGTAATTTCTCCACATTGCAGGGATATCCACCACACTGGTCACAGCTGTTTATACCATGTTTTCTTTCATTCTATTTGTTTTATACAAGGAGGCACCTTATGCTGCCTAGGCATACCCTACTAAAATAATAAAAAGAAAAGCAAGATTTTGCTCCACATTTTACCCTCTCTCTCCTTCTTCCACTTCATAACCACAGGATGTTTATTCATTCTGGGTGAACTGTGTTTTCCCAACAAATGAGGTTAGCTTGATTTCCTGACATCCTTTTCCCTTGTAGGTTTTACTAGAACATAAAGACAAAACAAATTATCTAAAACATTTCTCTCTACACCAGTCCTGATACTCAACCTGTCCAGGTACTCAGTCTCCAACTACTGGAAATTCTACCATGTGCCTAAATAAGCTGCTTCAGTGGTTAACTGACTCCACAGCCATGCACATACTTGATAGCCAATCTCAACTGGACCAGATTTGGCTTTCAAACACCAGGCCTCTCATGCCAGAGTTGCAAACTATCATATCATTCCTTAAAATACATGCCCTGATGATTTTTAAAATCTAAAAGGTATTACTGTGGCTGAACTTAAGCTAATCCCTTGGAAGATTTAGCACCTCTGCTGTGTATATGAAGGTTGATGCCTTATTACAAAATGCTAACAGAAATTTTTATGGAACACTCATATTTCTAGAGGAAAGCTTCATAAATTTGGCTGTCAGAGATGGGTGTATTCCATAGATGGCTGGCAATACTGATTCTGAAATTATCTTGGCTGGATGCAGCATTAAGGAATCTTGAACTTCTTTTGGTTTTTCTTTTTTGGTAGCTAATAAATGTGACACCTTTCCCAGCAGGATTGCAGAGGCCAGAAACCAGCCTGTTGCAGCAGTAAATGGACTCACCAGTTCACATTATCCATAAACCAATGAAATCCACAGAAGCATCAGATTCCCACACACAAGATGCAATTTATGCATCCAACATACAGAATTTATACACCTCCACACTCCTCATATAATGTGCCTTCTCAGATCAACATTTTTCTCCTCTCAAGGCAACTAGTGATATCTGTACCCAGGCCCTCTGCTGGACAACTACGTGGGATGGGAGGAACTCTTTTTGAGGTATCATTCTGATCATGGAGCATGATCTAACACATTTCAAAAGCGCTTAATTCCTCTTTGCTGGCAGGTTTAAAAACAGCTTCTCTCTGGTGTTCAAAATACCTCTTACAAACACACTTCAATGTTTTAGAAAGAGACCGCATCTTGATAGAAAGATTTCAGCTGAAGTACTGTTCACCACAGAATTGTAGGAAGTTAGGTTTGGAAAGGAAACTCAATGATTTCCATCATATTTCATACAAATTTTGGTGGCATGCTCTGAAGCAAGAACACATCATCCTGGTTAATTTATTCAAGTGGAAGTTAAGTGTCATGCAATTACTGGAAATATGTTGATGGGGAAAAGATACCCAGGGAAAGACAGATAAAAGCAGAAGGAAATTGAGTAAGTGGAAACTGAAGGAAGATCGTCTCAGAGTATAAATTATATTATACTCTTGTCCATGAAAATAGCCATTGAACCACTTACCCAAGCAACACTTCATCAGCTGACACTTTCAAATAAAAAACAGAGTGTATTTCTAAGAGCTAATTTAGAAATAAAGCAGAAGATACCATTCTGTTGATGGAACCACCAAGTGCAATTCCTTGGCCTGTCTTATGGAGAAGCCTACACTACCAATATTGTAGCATTTAGTCTGGGCTTTAAGATCTCTGGGATCTCTAGGATCTCAGTGCTCTGTGTTTACAGGGATCTAGTTTTTATTTTACCTCTTCTGTTTTAAATAGGCTGATTTTCAGCTTTTAACCTCATGCAGCTTCTTTATGTCTAAAAGTGTCTCTTTTTGTGTTGAGCAGCCTCCTTCCTTCTGTGTACAGTGCATCATCAATGGAAAATTTTGCTCCTTTTTAAAAATACTGAACCAGGCAGAGAGCAAAATATGGTTCTTTTTAGCTCACTGAGATGATGACATTTTCATCTCACGTATCATTCCCAGTAAGTGATGTTTCAACATCCTCCTTTGACAGAAAAGAGAAAACAAACTTTCAGAGAACCTGCTTCTCACCAGCTGGCAGATCCCCACTGAAAACTGGCCTGGAAAGCTCACTGTGACTTCCTTGAGCTGCAGAGGGACTGGCGGATGTGGGAGTGAATGAGGGTGTGTGTGGTACATTCAGAAAACATGGAATTTGTGGGTGTGTGCAGGTGGGGATGATGTCTCTATTAATGCCTGAGTGGGTGAGACATTAAACAAACTAGAGGTCACTGTTTGCGACACAGAGCCTGCAGCACCAGTGAAATCAAGGTGTGGGTGCTGTGACTGGCAATCAAGAAGCACATCTTCCCAGAAAGACCTGTAATTTTTAGGTTGTGTAAATTTTAGAATGTGGACACATTGAAACGCTTTACATCCCTGATCGAGGTAGCGATGGATGAGTCTTCATTGTCTAAGCAGTTTTCACAAAAATAAAAAATATCCTTTCTTCCCATCCACCTTTTCCCTAGTAATTTCTTCACATAGGTTTTAAATAGCAAGCATGTGAGAGAAACAGCTTTTCTGACCGGGTGAGAAATGTGACATCCAATTTCATTCTCCTTCTCTCAAAGCTTAACTAAACAGTCTGCACTTGCCCCAGCTAACACCTCTGGGAAGCCAGAGCTAAGGTTGCATATGCTGCCTGTAATTTAGGAACTTGATAAAAACATGGATAATGTTGCTTAAATAAAATGAATCTGGATTGTAAGAAATGGGAGGTAAGATTAGAGATAAAAATATGCTGGAAAGGACAGAAATGCAGAACCAGCAGGGAATGTGGAGTTCTCTGGAGTACACCTTTGAATATTGTGTATCTACGCAGGAGATCATAGCACCTGTTAAATTTAATACATATTAAATATTGTCATATCTTATATATCTGAGCAAATGTAGCATACCTTCATATTTTGCTGGCAGCTTACAATTCCCAGATTCCAGTTTATGTTACAGAAAGTATGTATTCAATTCCCAATAAAAAGCTGATTTAAAGGGCACTGCTGGGAATTGTAAGGAGATTAAATTGTTTTAATATTTTCAGTACATGGAAGGGGGAATTTAAATGGGAATCTGGGAACCTTTGTTCCTTTTGTGAGCTGTAAAGGTCAAGATGTTGCCATAGATACAAGAGCTGGAAGAAAGTTTCTGGTTGTGTTGATGTCCACATGTCCTGGGTGGGAGCTTAAGATGTTCTTAAATCACATACAGTGCACATTGATGGCTCATCTTGTCAATGTACACAGGGATTGCAGATCTGTGTGGGTTGTTTTCATTACTGCAAATGGAAGACATGCAACAGGAGGAAAACAGCCTACAGATTATTGAGACCTTGAACTTGCTGAGGTTTTAGATTTGTACGTTACCTCACCGAATTTCCATTAAGCCGACTTACTTTAAATTCTAGTCTTTCACCATTATTTTTCATTCTTCAGACATGAATGGTATTTTCTTAATTCTAATTTAATTTAGGCTGTTGGAGCGCTCGTTTTTCTGTGGAAGAAATGTCATTCCTTTCTAGAATAAAATCAATCTTATGCAAAAGGCCAGTGCAAGGCCTGATTTATATACCAGGGTAGGACATGAAATCTGTGTTGGCAGCTGTGATCATGTTCTGCCCTGACAGTCACACTGTTCTCCCAGCAGCACTGCACCACACTGCCCATCACTGTCAACTTGTGTGGAATAAACAATTCATGCAAGCCTTGCTTCCAGCTTTACTCCTCACAAAGCTCTGGCCCCCATGGTAAACCATACCCACACCACTCATGAGTTATCCCAGGGTTTGTACAACAGAGGAGGAAAAAAAAGGGAGAAAGAAAAGATGGAGAGTTTCCTCTCCTCTGTTCTCACTCCCAAGATAAAGCAATGCATATTTTATAGTATTTTCTGTTTTATTTTTTAGCATTCTGTGCAACATTTCCTGATCGTCTCATAGGAACTGATCTTGGCAAAAATAAAAACTATACTAATAGGTGGCTGCTTGCACAGGGAGAGAGCACCTGAGATCCTCATCTACAGCAGACAAAACCCTCTGAGTCTTTGGACTGATGGCACTATCATGAAGGAAATACAGAACTCCCAGTCACCTTATCTGTCTTTAAAACTGCTAGGGTAAATTCCCCCATACCCACTGAGAATACAACTTTTTTGTATCTAAAAAGTGAAGCTACAAAAAAAATTTAAATATATCATAGCTGGCTGGGGTGGGCTTCTTCAGGTTCATAAAAATCAGCAAGCAAAGTTCCTAAAGGCATTCATAGGTTTATTTCAACTTCAAACTTTAACCAAACTAATCGTAGGCAAAAGTCAGTGATGAGATCATCAGAGGAAAAGATTGCAAAATGGAGCTACAAAATACAGGGGTGCAAATAATTAATGTATTTGCCCAGAAAAATATTATTTGGGGTTAATCAAAATTTATAACTATTTATAAATATTTATAAATCCACACTGAATTTAGCAAGTCTACAGAAATTTTGCAGGGGGGCGGGGGCAGGAAAATAATGATTTTGATATCTTCTTGATAAACATTTTGATTTTTCCACAAAATAGTTTTGTTTTAAAATTTGCTTAAGTTAATATTCTTAAGACTAAGAAACAATTCACAAAATTTAAATGNTATAACTATTTATAAATATTTATAAATCCACACTGAATTTAGCAAGTCTACAGAAATTTTGCAGGGGGGCGGGGGCAGGAAAATAATGATTTTGATATCTTCTTGATAAACATTTTGATTTTTCCACAAAATAGATTTGTTTTAAAATTTGCCTACAGGTAATAGTCTTAAGACTAAGAAACGATTCACAAAATTTAAATTAATTCTCTGCTTTAGTATTGAAGAAAAAAATAAGGTATTTTGAAAAAATGTTTTATTTTGCTGGAAGATAAAAAAATCATTAGAAAAAAAAAATTCAATGCTGTTGACTCAGAATTCAAGCTGAAAAGCCACCTATTGATGAACCATTCAAAAAGCAACATTCAGTAACCATCAAAAGGCACACATTGAACACCCGTGGGCTTGGCTCAGTTTGGCCCAGGTCTTTCCCTAACCCTCGGTTTCTGGAATTGAGAGGTGATGGGTATTTACATGGAAGGCTGTCCCTTGGTACACACCACAGCTCAGTTAGGGAAGGGAGAAAGAAAACCAACCAAAAAGGGCTGTCCCTTTGATTGATTTCACTCTCTGGGCCACAAGAAGAACCTGAAAACCTGGACTATGTGGAGAAAACCCATGATTTTGGCAGATCTGGAATTTTCCAGCCCATGTGCTTTTGAGTCATGACATGCCAAAAAAACTGTGTTAAAAAAAAAAAAAAAAAGTTTGAAAGAATGCTTCAGTTTCTGTACAAGTCCAAAAATGCCTCATCCAATTTGTCTCAAATTTTCCAGAAAACTTCTGCTCTGACATGAGATCATATATATGAAATGTAAGACAGACTGGTTTGTTGTTTTGGCAAAGCTGGGGAGGAAGACAAATTGCATTGTACTTTTAAAGAGAGAATTAGGGTCTCATCTTTGAATTATCACTTACTTAGGCAAGTCCTGCCTCTCATGACACTTTAATCATTAGAAATTATTAAAAGACTAGTAAATATGTTATTTGGGACTACTTTGCACTGGCAAAGAGATCATAAAACATGTAGGAGGAGGATGAGACATAAGGAAAATAGGGATGTGTGGGGAGACCGCAGAGAATAAAGAGGAAGTAGTTACAAAAACTTGTGTGCATGCTGTGTGCAAGGAAGGGCTGACAGGGATCTCAGGGGACACTGTGGTGTAGTAGGATTTTAAGGACCATAGGGGACTGTAAAGGTCAGAAGAGAAACAACAAAGAGATGTTGAGAGGCTGGGGAGGTGAAGACCCTCCTGAGGAAACAGAAAGAAATAAAAAGTAATTTTCTCAGAGAGGATTTAATGACTAGAGACATCACAAAACAGGGTGAGGGGAAAGACAGTTTATGCCTTTGCAAGAAACATATATCCACAAATATTTAAAAGTGAACAGGTTAATCACTTTTGAGGGCTTGGGACACCCATCTTTCCTGGTTTTGTACTGCAGGAAAGCTCCAGTACATCACCCCTCACCTTGTTGCCAGCTCCTTCTGCACTGCAGGGACACTGCCATTGCTCCTCTGAGTGCACCTAGGCAGGCACTGCTAAAGGGAAAAGTCAACATTTAATTAGTTAAAAATTTAATTAGTATACTAGGGTGTCAAGATACCTTAGGAGCAGCTTATAGTGTTTGAAACATGCCTAAGGATGACTGGACAATACACAACAGGGTAAGATCATCCGCTCATGCTTTCAGCATGCTGAAGGTCACCACCTTAAAGAAATGAAACACTCCAAAATAAAATACAAAATGATAAAATACAGTAACCAGCAATGATCTGCAAAGAAATAATCCTGTGCTAGAAACACACCAACTTGTCTTAAACTCCTTTGAGTGCCTTGGGACGATGGCTTTTATTACTTTTTGTCATGATTTCATTTTTCCTTCTCAAAGAAGAAAATCTCTGTTACTCTTGGAAAGACATGGGAGGGAACCAGAGGTGTCATGCAGCTCCCTGCCAGAAACACATATGAAGGCAGTCTGCTTTGGCAGGGGGAGGACGACTGGCCCTGCCTGTCTAGCCACATATGTTTCCTGGTCTTTTATTCTCCCCAGCGTTACCACATGTCACAAAGTGCATTACAGAGCCTTAAGAGGAATTGCAGGCTTCCCACCCAAACAAAAACACAGAAAACCAACCCTGCAATTAAGTATCCGTAACAAATTATGAGGCCTGAGGATGGGTTGCTGCTCCTCAGTTGACAAAATTCATTAAGACTTTTGACTTTTGCACTTTTTTTAGGGATGAGGGGGATTAGGGAGGAGGTTTGGTTTATTTTTTCCCTAATCACTGTGCCTTTTGAGGGGAGAGCCAGGACTATGGGCATTTAGGTGATGTTATCTGCTAGACAGGGGCCATATGGAGAACATGAAATGCAAATTTTCTACCCAGCTCCTGGCAAACCTGTGGGGGATGCTGTGTGACTGCCTGAAGCCGTCCACTGAGACACAACGGGATGATCTCCATCCTTTGAGATGAGCAAAGGGACCTCTGGCACAGCCCATGAGATTGATGCGTGGGCAGACATCTTATCCCATGAACTCTCTCTTAGCCCTTGTTTCCAAAGGCTGGTGTCCAGGAAAGGGCTACGCTGGCTGGAAGGCAGCAGATAGCAGAACCATAATGAACCTTCCCCAGTCACCAAAGCAGGCAATCACATCATGTAATCCTTTAAAAATATCTACCAGCTCCAACTTAGAGTTTGTTCAGCTTCCAGTTTCCATTATTCCTATTGATGCTTTTCCTCACTCTTCCAATTCACAGCACATGTTTGCTCAGAGCCATTTGGTCTTGTGCCAGGATGGTCATTCTGCTTACATGGCTCATCTGTACCCTGGCTGCTCAACCCTGGATTATGCACAGATAATATTAGTATTTTCTTCTTGGTGTCCACGCATAAGACAGGCTTTCTCCTCACAGCCATGTGAGGCATCCTCTGCAGTTTTACTTCCAGTTTAGGCTTTGCCAGGCATGAACTGTGTTCTCACTGAACTCTTGAATCCTGATATTAAAGGTCAACCTCTGGTAGAAATGCTTCAGTACACTGTAGGATGACATATGTTTTCTCCACATTCGTATCCCACTGGCAACTCACAGCCAACCTGCAATCAAGTTAACACTCAGTTTTGGCTCTGAAACAACCTTGCCCTCGCCTTTCCATGCACCAATATTAATGGCCATTTGCTTTTTCCTGTGTAAAACACGACCCTTTTTGTGCTCATGGTGTCCCCAGGTCTGTGCCATCAACAAACCATCATTGCTTTCTTATGCTTTGCACATTACTGAAACCTTTAGATGAGATCCATCCCACCTCCATATGCACCTCCCATTCTCCTTCTTTCCTGAGAAAGTTTGTCCTGGGAATCACTAGATTTTGAGCACATCATGGAAAGATGTTGTCCAGCCAAGGATCAACCTCTAAGAGAGAACAGGAACTTGAGCTACACAGCTTGTAATGCAGTACACAAACTTATTTTACTAATGAAATATGGTAAAAAAAAAACCCAAACAAAGAAAACATAATTCAGGGATATTGCAATGTGTTATAGAAATGGAGATGTCAAAAAAATTATCCTCCTGGATAAAGCCTTTCAGAACTTCCACCCTGCAGGAAAGTGTCTGAGCACTTGCTACACTAATGGTAAGGCTATTTTTAGAAAAAAAAAATTGTTACTTAAATATATATTTCCATTCTTTACTAAAGTTCAAAATTACAGTGAATCATCCACAGCAGACTTAAAAAGATTCAGCTGGAAGACAAATGGTAATATATTCATACACTGAATCATAAGAGTGACAGTTTGCATAGCTATAATTTCATTAAAAATGGGAAAATGTAGGCTGGATTGCAATGGTGCCAATGAGCAGAATTTGTAGTAAGGAGTAAAATGTCTTTGGATTATGACCCTATTCTCTGCCATAGGAGTTTAACTTTTTCCTTGCTGGAGCAAATTGTGAAAAGAGCAAATGTCTGTACCTGTAGCCTCCCTCTTTCTTGCTCCACTACGTAAAACTCGAGGAATGAAGTTGGTTGTTCTCACACATCTGCCTTGTTTTTAGTGTGGTGTTCCCCACTATCATTAGTCTGGTTACCTCACTCTGGGTGGGAGTCAGACATGATTTCATCTTGAATTTAAAATAACACAACAAAAATCATTATGTGAAATTATGGACATGGGGTGGGGGAGAAATTCCATTAAAAATCTTTTTCTGACTCCAACAAAATTATCAAACCTTTCTAATCTGACTTTGAACAATTACTATGCAATGCAAAATACATCAAATTAGCTTCTGAGGGAAAAAGAAGCACCAAATATCTTTGAAATGGGCACATTGGCCTCTTTTAATTTCCCATGTTTAACTTCTTCTTTAGGAGACTGTCTATGTGAAACTGCTGTATAAATTATAGACATGATCTATGATGCAGAGCAATATTTATAACATGCCTTTAAAGCTATGTAATACTGAGAACAGAAATGCAATTAAAGTGGAGAGGAGAGGAAGTTCTGCCCTCTGCAAAGTGTGCTGTCTCATCTTTAAACAATGCAACATGATGGAAACTAATAAACGTTTCTGCAGAGGTGACTGGTTACTCCTCTGATGTACTGATATGGGACGGGTTGCTCTCAAAGATGCATTTTTTCAAAATCAATTTTTCAAATTCATTTGGGGAAAACAATGACATTTTCATTTTCTTTGTAAGAAAAGTATGTACTGTCTTCCCCATGTGTTCTCAGAAGAGTGCAGGCAAAAAAGGGCATTTGGAAGTTATTTTCTAGTTTATACTATATTATTTCATGTGACTCAAAAATAAAAAGCCATGTTTATATGCATGGATATATTTGAGAGTGAGACAGATAGCTTCTCAGAAATGGGAACCCAAGATGACAGGGACATCAAAGACTTTCTAAGGATGGCAGCTGCACTAGAGACATCTCTTTGTTTTCCACTGAGAGAATAGTAGTAATTAATCTTTTTTGTTTCACCCACTTCAGAGATATTATTTTTATTTTTTGCTTTTCATGTACCAGCTTAAATATTTTTCTCTCACTGTCTGCCAGATCGTGCACCATGCAATTGTTCTTTTGTGACTGATTAATTACCAGAAATATAATGTATTCATATGTGTAAAACACCCATGGGATATTAGATATCAGAATCATCATTAGTGACAGTTCTATCAGCCAATATTGGCTTTCACCTGTGTTGGGTCACTCAGGCCCCTGAACCTCTCTAGTGTGGAGTCCTAAATAACTTCTTAAAGCTCTGGAACAATCATGCACCAAGGAAAGGGCTGGTGGTGAGACATGCTGTAAGAGATAAAAATCTGAAAATTGGGGTGAAGAGAGGCATGAAGAAGACTTTGCAAAGCAGTACTTTTGCATTGCAAGTCTTATTTTCTGTGCACATGCTGAGTTTTTACTGAAATAATCCAACTTCCTTGGGAAAGTGCCCAAATCAAATAAAATTCAACACTCAACCAGCCCTAGTATACAACTGAGAGGGTGAGAAAAAAGAAATTACATCCAAGTACAGCAATTTGAAAGTGGTTTATGCTCATTATTATCTAATTTTCTTTATTTTGGGGGGGAGGGGCTTGATAAGTTTGGGGAATATGAATGTTGTCCTCCCCTGTGTAAAACAGCAGGGTGTATAAGGGACATGGAAATCAAAGCCTGAGGAGACATGAAGGAAAGATGGCACAGAAATGGAGTGGAGAATAGGAAAAGGATAAAGCAAGAGGAGAAATTGAGAAGGCTGCTAGTTTTTAATGCCCAAACAACACCCAGAAACTGAACTCTGAGCATCCCAGCCTGGAGACATCACCAAAGGTGATGGGGAGAGCACAGAGGGTAGCAGACTTGTCTGTCTTTCTTCCTGTTCCTTTTATCTTCCAAGACACAGTAGCAGCAGGTGAGGGTGTTCTTCAGGTTTGGATCCTGATCTAGACCATTCCTACACACTGATTTTAATGGCAAAATGTAGCAGAAATTTTATCCTGGTGAGTCTCTGTAAACACAATCACAAATGCAGTTTCCAGAGAAAAGGCTTCAGACATCAACATCTTCTGTAATTGATAAGAGGAATCTTGAAGGAACCTGGACCAGTTTGCAAGAACAAACAGAAAGATAATTAAGATCTTGTATGTGAGAGATCAGCTTCTCACATGTTTTAAATTTTGATTCTTGTGTTAAGACATTCATATCTGGCAATTTCATCTCCTCAAACCCAACCATGTGCACTCAGTTGAAGCTGTTCACCATGCTCAGGCATCACCAATGGCTGCACCTGTATTTCTCCTTCACAGAATTATCGAAATGGACAGACTGCAACTTTTGCAATAATACCTTTAGAGATGTGAAGATTTCTGAAGGAGAAATTTGA
>VYXD01001988.1:4366-52213 GCA_013397195.1 Hylia prasina | reverse complement strand
AAAAAGAAAAAGAAAAAGAAAAAGAAAAAGAAAAAGAAAAAGAAAAAGAAAAAGAAAAAGAAAAAGAAAAAGAAAAAGAAAAAGAAAAAGAAAAAGAAAAAGAAAAAGAAAAAGAAAAAGAAAAAGAAAAAGAAAAAGAAAAAGAAAAAGAAAAAGAAAAAGAAAAAGAAAAAGAAAAAGAAAAAGAAAAAGAAAAAGAAAAAGAAAAAGAAAAAGAAAAAGAAAAAGAAAAAGAAAAAGAAAAAGAAAAAGAAAAAGAAAAAGAAAAAGAAAAAGAAAAAGAAAAAGAAAAAGAAAAAGAAAAAGAAAAAGAAAAAGAAAAAGAAAAAGAAAAAGAAAAAGAAAAAGAAAAAGAAAAAGAAAAAGAAAAAGAAAAAGAAAAAGAAAAAGAAAAAGAAAAAGAAAAAGAAAAAGAAAAAGAAAAAGAAAAAGAAAAAGAAAAAGAAAAAGAAAAAGAAAAAGAAAAAGAAAAAGAAAAAGAAAAAGAAAAAGAAAAAGAAAAAGAAAAAGAAAAAGAAAAAGAAAAAGAAAAAGAAAAAGAAAAAGAAAAAGAAAAAGAAAAAGAAAAAGAAAAAGAAAAAGAAAAAGAAAAAGAAAAAGAAAAAGAAAAAGAAAAAGAAAAAGAAAAAGAAAAAGAAAAAGAAAAAGAAAAAGAAAAAGAAAAAGAAAAAGAAAAAGAAAAAGAAAAAGAAAAAGAAAAAGAAAAAGAAAAAGAAAAAGAAAAAGAAAAAAAGAAAAAAGGGGAAAAAGATAAGGAGAAGGAGAAGGAGAAGGAGAAGGAGAAGGAGAAGGAGAAGGAGAAGGAGAAGGAGAAGGAGAAGGAGAAGGAGAAGGAGAAGGAGAAGGAGAAGGAGAAGTGCAGGGCTAGAAAATGGTAGAAATAGTCCTGGGTCTGCTGAATCAGAGGAGGATTTTGTATCTGGACCTAGGAGAGGTTCACCAAGGTCTTCAAGTACCTGTGGACTGAGTAGGGTGTTAGATGGTGAACAGCACTGAAAGTGGGTGTGAGGTGTCCCTCTGGATCTGTGTACACAGATCCAAAGAGCTGAAGTGTATTAATGAAATGGTTTTGAACTCTTAACTGACAACTGCAGTGGATTTAATTTACCTAAGATCAGTTCATATTCACTTTTCTGTTCACTTAAGCTGATGAGAAGCACTTGTGAGAGCCTTAAGTGGTTTCCTCTTCACAAGGAGAATAATATTAACTTGAGTGGGAGGCATGTGAGAGACATGTCAAGCCTTGGCTTTCCCAGAGCCATGCAAAGCAAACCCCATGAATAAACCCAGTTCTACTTACACCCAAGAAAATCCAGTTCTTGGGTTCACCCAAACTTGCCTTATGTGGGAACCTATGGATAGGCCCATTTTTGATTCTGCTCGTCTGCAAAGATCAGAAGTTCAGGGATCTGAAGGAATTACAGTATGGATTAGTTAAGGAGGAACCTCTGGAGGTTCCTGGTCCAACCTCCTGCTCTGTGCCTAACTGGCTTAAAATCTGCAATGGGTTTCTCATGCTCAGTCCATTAAAATTTTGCAGCTCTCTGAAGATGAAGAGCCCACACCTGATGCAGTCGGACACGAAATGATCACACAGAGACCTAGAATCTTTTGAGATGCAGCGCTGAGGCCAAAAGCGAGCCTTTGTTTATCAATTTCCAAATATATACTTTTATCAAGGTGACAATGGATTGGAAGGTGAAATTCCCACCTCTCAACCACATTGGTCAATCAGACTATCAATCACATTCTCCTCCCATCTGAAGGACAGCAAACATTGGCCATATTTACAAAAGACAATTCTTAGTTTATGTTAAAAGACATGGGAAAGTGAGAAACTCTGACTCCAATATGAAACATCAGAAGGCTAAGAAAATTCTGAGTGACACACACCATCCCCGTGTGTCTGTCCAGTGTCAAACCATTCATGTTAGGAGAGATGAGTACCTGCCAGAGGACACATCCCACGTTTAGTCTCCAAAACAGGGAGACATTCCCTCCTTCTTCAGCACCACAGACAAATCCTGAACTGCTCCTTCCCAGCGGCTCCTGAGGTGAGTCCCTTGGACACGTCTGTGTGAGGCAGAGCAGGAGCCTGGAGCAGCCAGGCCTGGCCTCCTGTCCTTGCTTGTTCCCACCCACCTTCCCGGCCCTTTGATCCCACGTGCAGCACGTGTGCCTTCAGGCAAGGCAGCCTCTCCATCCCTCCAGCCTCTTGGTCCCGACCTTTTTGCTGGCTTGGGAGGAGCACAGCACCTGCTGCCTTCAGCTTTTGGGCAGAGGGGGACTTTAGGTGGGGCTCTGGCAGGGGTGTTTCTCAGCTAGGCAGGGATCCCTGCAGCCACACTTTGCTCTCTCGGAGGATTTGATGGTCTCTCGCTGCAGAGATGGGGTCATTTCCTGGTCCAAGACCTGTTCTTCACCCCAGCAGCCACGTGCAGGCTTCAGGCAGGATCCTGGGGATGTGGGAATGGCCCAGCTGTGTGTGCTGTGCAAGCAGAGGCAGGAGGGCTGTTGTCATCCAGTGTCCTTGAATGGCCACCTCCTGCCTGGCTGCTCATTATCCAGGTTAAACACAGCAGGGCCAGGATGCTTCAGAGCGTTTCTCTGCATCCAGGACTGGATGGTGGCTTTTGTGGGGCTGGGCTGGGGGCAGCCCCACACTCCCCAGCCCCACACCTGCCAGCCCCACCTGCAGGGATGCAGTTTCCATCCCTCCTGTGGCCCACAGGCTGAGGCAACCCCACAGCACCGTTTCACACCATCAGAGCTTCTCCCCCTTCTGCCATAGTAAACTCTGCAGGGCCTTTTGCACCCTGTGACCATTGTTGTCTTGGCTCAGAGCTGTTCAGATGCTGATGCTCTCTCTGCCCCCCAGAGAGCCCTGAGCCCTGCTCCCCTTTGTGCACCACCCTCCTGAAAAACCCTCCAGAACCCAGGGGAGGGGAGTAGAACGGGGATAGGAGTCACCAAGTGTCACCTGTGGGGTGACTGTGGGGTCAGGGGTGGCTGCAGAGGTCAAACAGAACATCTCTGGGGTGCAGTGGTGTAGGAACAAGTGGAACAACACAAACCTGTGCCCAGGAGCTGGGGGAGTGATGCTGGGGATCTGCTTGGCACACCTTGTGTGGTATCCCAGGGCTGTCCAGGCTTCACAGCCCAAGTTCAGGGGGTGCTCTGGGGGCTCTCACTGCAGCTGCTGCTCATGGGGCTTCTCCTGAGGGTGGCACTGACCTCCTGCAGCCAGTGAGGGACAGAGCTGCTGCCCTGGCACTGCGTCCCATGGCCTGGCATTGCCCTGGGAGCACCTTGCTGTTTCTTTGCCCACCCTTAAGAGACAGCCACGTGTCCAGCCCTTCTCATCCCTGTGGTAATGCCAAGGATCGAGGCTGTTCTGCAGGCAGCAGGGAGACTTCACAGTGTGAAATGTGGTGTCATTTCTCTGGTGGCTTCACCCAGCAGGACTACGGTGTTGGCAGCCACTGCCAGGACGTTGAGTCCTGCTCATGGATGTGGGACAGAAGGATTGATGAGCCTGACTCCTTCTGATCCCCAGCCTCACCATCCAGACCAGTGCCCACCACCCCATCAGTGGCAGGACCTGGCCAGCTTGTCCAAGTCACATCTAAACCTGCCTGCTGGCAGCAGTACCCAGGTAGCCACACACAGACCTGGGGTCACCTGAGGTGGCTTCCCCTGCCTGCCACGGGCCAGCAGGATGCTGTTACAAGGTTCCACAACACCCTTCAACACCTGCCCACAACCATGGTCAGGGGTCCTGTCAGCTCCTGGTGCCCTTCAGAGCCCTGTCCTGCCCTTTCCCCAGAGCCCACCTGCAGCAGGGGAGCCTGTGCAGCTGCAGTGTGGGCACAGGAGGCTCCTGCAGAAGGAGGGGTGTGCTGGCCTGCACTGCTGGCTCCTGATGCTCCTTGGTGTGGATTTCGTGTCTTCTTTTCTTCCTGCTAGAACCGGGATCAACACACGGGAGTCGCAGTTTTGTGTTTGGACTCGGTGTTTATTAATTCTTATCTATTTACAGCCTCATGAGCTGTGAGCTCCAACTAGCCAATTAGAGAACAGAGGTAAAATGGAGTTCCTCTGACTCTTTCCAAGGTTATTTAAGCACTAATCACCCAATAACAAGATGACACTGATATTATTTATACTTTTGACCCAATAATGACAACCCAAGGCCTGCAATGCTGAGCTCTTCACCCAATTAGAAAAAAACACCCAAAACCAAGAAGAAGAAGAAGAAGAAGGAAGAAGATGAAGAAGAAGGACTCAGACAACACCCAACATCCATCTTGCCCCCAATATATTATTATATACTAAAATCTTAAATCTAAGTTTTTCACCCTGTGGGATCACACCATATTATTTCAACTACACACCCACAACCCCAGTGCTGTCACTCAATTTCAGAGCCTGTTCCAAGGCCTCAAATCAAATGGGGTACTTGCTTTAGGGTCAGTGTTTTTTAGAACAGAAAGCCTGAAATTTTCAGCCTGCAGGGTTCCAGCACCTTGGTGCTCCAGTGAAGAGCAGGGTGGACACCTGGCTGCTGTGCCAGCCCTGCTGTCCTGGCTGGCACCAGGGTGGCTGCCACACCAGGCGTGTGGCTCGTGCCCAGCCTGCCCAGGGCTGCTCAGCTCACCTGGTGCCACCAGGACCCACGGGGTGCTGAGCTTCCCAGGGGCTGTGCTGCTCTGCAAAGCCACACATGCCTGGGATGACGGGCAAGAAGGTCGCACCTTCCAACACCCACCTAATTCCTGCTCTCCTGAAACCATCACTGTTGGGAATACAGGGACAGAATCAGGAACACTTGGGGCTTTTCCTCTTTTTTTCCCCACTGTAGAGGGACTTCCCCACTGTCTCCCCTGGGGCTGAATCGGTGCATATCTCTTTCTGTGTCATCCAGAGACATCTGTGCTCCCGGGAAATGCGAGCTGCAGCTTCCCTCTTTGTGGCAGCGTGGGCAGGGACAGCCTCGGCCCTGATCGGCCCTTCTGCTCTCTGCCCTCCCGGCCCAGGAGGGTCCCAGGGTCAGCCAGGCTCTTTTCCTAGAGGCAATTAAGCATTTGCCTTGTGTGGGGGCGGTGGGGTGCCTGCTGTTCATCCCCTTTGTTTTCCGGGAGCTGCTTTTGAGAGGAAAACAGGTGGATGCGAGGGGATCTCAGCCTGGTGAGGAGTCACAAGGCACAGGCAGCTCCACTCCGAAGTCCTGCGCTGCCTCCTGCGCCCCGGGCACGTCCTGCTGCCGGGAGGGCTCCGAGGCTCAGCCTGGCTCGTTTCTGCTCCTCCTCAGGAGCCCTCGCTGGGTTCTGGAGCTCGTGGGATCGGGGAAAGGGGTCTGGGAGCGCGGGCTGCCGAGCCTTTGGCTCTGGCTGGCAGTGGACGTCTGTCAATGTCACATGAGCCGTCAGGAGACAGATGGCATTTTACTGCCTGGCTGGAAATCACCCCNTAGATACACCCTCTTTTTTTTTTTTTTCTTTCTTTTTTTTTTTTTTTTTTTTTTTTTTTTTTTTTTTTTTTTTTTTTTGGCGCCTAAAAGAAACTGAAAGGGAGCCTGAGAGTGAGGAGAAAGGCTGCTTGCATTTTGAACTGCTATCTGATGCTGGCAGGGATCATCTCAGCCTGGCTTGGGCTTCTGCTGCCTGGCCAGTGCCACAGCCCCCGCAGGGCTGAGCCACGAGTGGGGCTGCTGGGGCTGAGGAACAGGGTGCAAGGGAGAGACAGGGGGCTCTTGGTAGGAGTGGGATTCCAGCTTGCCCAAAGAAAAAAAACACTTGTTGGCTGTAGCCTGGTTGGCTCCTGATTCTGTGGGGAAGCTCTGAGGGATGGGGTGAGCTCTGAGGGATGGGGTGAGCTCCGAGGGAAGGGGTGAGCTCCGAGGGAAGGGGTGAGCTCTGAGGGATGGGGTGAGCTCCGAGGGAAGGGGTGAGCTCCGAGGGAAGGGGTGAGCTCCGAGGGATGGGGTGAGCTCTGAGGGATGGGGTGAGCTCCGAGGGAAGGGGTGAGCTCCGAGGGAAGGGGTGAGCTCTGAGGGATGGGGTGAGCTCCGAGGGATGGGGTGAGCTCCCAGGGAGAGTAACATCCCTTTCCCTTTGCCAGTCCAAGGTGGTGTAATAAGAGAAAATCTCCATGCCTGATCTGTGCCCTCCTACCTTTGGTGGCTGGGAAGAAGTGCCTGCTGTGCAGGGTCTGGATTCCTGAAGGCTGTGGCACAGAGCAAGACCTGGAAGTGAAAGCCTCACTCAGCATCTGGGCTGCCAGCCTTTGCCACTCTCCTTCTGCCCTGGGCATCACTTCTGACTCCTGGCAAGGGAAAACCCCAAAGGCATTTGGGATTCCCTGGAATTTTCACAATGTTTCCCGCTCAGTTGATGTTATTGTGAAAAAATTTGGGGGTGAAGTCAGTATTTCTTCAGCCCTGCCCAGCTGCCTTCTCTCCTGGTGCTGTCCCCTCTTTTTTGGGATGGGCCCTGCTGTGAGACAAGCCTGTACCTCAGAACATCCCCTCTGCCACTGCCAGGGACCAGCACCCTCAGGCCCCACAGCTGTCTGTGCACAGACCCCCTTGCCTGCAGAGCCCTCTGCTCCCCTGCCTGGCCCCAAGGCAGTGTCTGAGGGCTGCGGGGTGGCTCAGCCCAGGGGAGCAGGCGTTCCTCAGCGTGCAGGCACAGCCCTGCTTCACCACCTGAGCAGGGCCCCGAGGGGAGGAGGCAGTGGGGATGCAGCATGAAACACTCCTGGCTGTCCTGGAGTGCAGGCTGGCACCTGCACAGGGCACTGCCCAACTCTGGGGCAGGTGGAATTCAAGTTGCACCCCCCGGGATGGTGCTTTTCCTGCAGCATTCCCAGCTGCCTGGGCAGGAGGTTAATGGACAGCACCCACCTGGCCTCAGGTTCCTCTTGCTCCTTTTCCTTCCTGTTCCCCTTGATCTGGGTGGGAAAGGGATCTCTGAGCAGCTGGACCTTGTCCTCTCACCCCACAGGGCCTGTTAGCTGTGAGCAGCTACTGGGGATGCAGCATGCTGATTTCCTTCTCCCACTGGGAGGAAACTGGATCTGTCCCAAAGGCCTTGACCGGGGACTTAGGACGATCAGCTGCCAGCTCAAGGCAAAGATCACTTCCTCTTATTCTGCACCATCCTGGGTACTCAGGTGCTCCCAGTCATCTGTCCTGCCTGTTTTACCCAGATCACTGTGTGCTGCTCTCCTGCTGCTTTCCTGCCCAATCCCTCTCTCACGTTCTTCTCCACCCCTTCACACCTGCTCTGACAGGTAAAAGTGACTTTTCTTCACCTTCAAGTCCTTCCATGGACCGAGTCCCTTGCACCTGCCCAGCAGAGACCACTCCCAAATGTAGTGTTGTCTGGTTTCCCTCCCTTGCCTCTCATCTTTTGGACTTTATTCTGTTCTCCATGGTGGGAGGTAAACACCAGGACAGCAATGCTGTCACCTCTGCCGAACCTCCTGCTGCTTTGTCCTGCTGAGGGAAAACCTTGCACGTGCCTGGGGTTGAGCACTGTCCCCTGGTTTCCACGGGCTCCTCACCTGTCCAGAGGCACGTGTATTTCACCCAGGAGCCAGTCCTTAGGCTGTCCAGAGTGTCCATGGTGACTGCACAGCTCCTGTCACAGCACAGCTCTGCCCAGGGACATCTCCAGCCTCACCAGGTACTGTCCCCATCACCAGTGCAGTGTGTGACAGAGACCATGGTGCACAAAGAGGCTTCTGCACTTGGTTCTGAGAGCATTTCCATGGCACCTCTGTCAGAAATTCACCTAAAAGCTCTTTTCCATGTTCATCCAATCTTTTAATCTCCTCAAGAAGCACCATGCTAATCTGACAAAATCCTTTTCTGTATCACCACATAATTGGTCCTAATTATACTGCTCTATGTTAATTCATTGCTGTCAGAGTGGTGTACCTATTGCTCCTTCACTTGGCATCAAAGCCAGACTGATGAGCAAGTGTGCCTTGAGCCACTATTCCTCCCCTTGCTCCACACGTGGCCCCCTTTTACCTTCACCTGCAATTTGGGAACTCCCCAGGGCTGTGGGAGTCAGGGGACAGCACCAGCTGCAGAGCTACTTATCCAGCTGCTCACAAATTCCACAGAAAACAGAGTGAAACGAGAATATTTGGACTCTGTGACTGGAGCTCAGACAGGGCAGGGGACAACATCTTTTCAGCCTGGAATCTTGGAAAAAACCTGTGCTGTCTGCTTCCCTTGCCATCACTGTGGCACTGAAAATGCTGCAGGTCACACCAGTGCCATCCATTTCCTTTCAAACAACACCCTTGTCCTCCGAGCACGCCCTTGGGGACAAGAGCCCAGCTTGGTGACCACACAGGCCTGGCTGCACCTGGAGCATGGTGAGGATGCTGCTGATTTACAAGGAGGAGAAGCTTTCCCAGCTCCATTCCCTGGATGGGTGAGCCCTGCAGAGCCACACCAGGGAGCGTGGCTGGCAGCTGAGGGCGGGAGGGCTGAAGGTCTTTGGCACAGGAACAGCCAGGTTTGCCCTCTCCCTGGTTTGCAATTTGACACACATGGTTTGGTGCTCACGAGCAGATGCCAGCACACAAACCATATGAGTAAGTGCAGCTTCAGTGATAACCTTGGTTATACTCTGCTGAATCACTGTCCTGTAGAGCTGAAGCTTTATTTCCCTGGCCTCAGTCCAGATATTATCTTTTTTAATAATGGGAAATTGGAGGGAATTCTCATCAGTCACGACTAAGCCATGCAAAAAGATGAGCGGGAGTGAGGAGAAAGAGGAGCAGAGCAGGTTGGGAATGGCAGGACCACAGGGAGTTACATGCCTGGTGTCCTGCAGTGCTGGGCTTTCCACCCTCCCATGGCAAAAAAAACCTGTCAGGGAGTGGATTTCTCTTCTGGACATCATAATCTTTGCATGGCCTGAGCTGGACGGGCACAACCCACCCCAGCACCGGGCTGGGAGATGTGCTGAGAGCTGGAGGGAGGGAAGGGGCTGAGTTTATCAGGTGGTGAATAACCCCCAGTGGAGCTTGTGAAGTGGCTTTTCCCTGTGAAGTCACCTGGTGCCATTTTGGAGGATTAACTCTGCTTGGGGGACTTCTGTGGGGCTGTGCACTGCAGGGATCCCTGTCTGAGTGAAACCTGCCCCACTGTGTCTGCTGTCCCCATGTCAGGACAGTTCTGGGATTGTGTAACCCACACTGGTTTGGCTCCTGAGGGTGCACAGTGGGGGACAGAGGCTGCTAGAAAAGACAGGGCATCAACCAGCGTGACATGAGCTGCACTGGCAGCACAGGCTGATGGACACAGGCTCTGCTCAGGGTTTATTTCCTGTGTTGCAATGACACAAACGTTTTCTGCCTGTTTTTGTCACTGGCAATTATCATAATTGTTTGTTGCAAAGCCCACATTCCAGGGCAGAGCTGCTGAGCTGACCCAAACCTCAGCTGCTCTTTGCTTGGGTTTGCAGCTCCCAGCCTGGTGGGATGAAGCCCTGGACTTGGGGAACACCAGAAAGCTCCATCATTGTTAAGTCACAATCACAAAGCTTGTGTTAGCCCTAAAGCTGGCCTGGCACCAGCAGCACCCAGAGAGCCAGGCTGCCACAGCCCCAGCCACGTGCCTGATCCTCTCCACCAGGCCCTCCCCAGATCCATCCCTGGGGTCTCCTTCCCTCACCCAGGGCTGCCCTGGCTCTCCTGCTCTGTCCCACTGGTGGAACAAATAATGCTGGAGGAGCTGGAGGAGGGGGAGGCTGGTCCAGCTCCCCCAGCCAGTGGTGCAGGAGGAGGCTGCACGGGAGTGGCAGCAGTGGTGCCCACGGTGGGCACTCAGCCCCAGGGATGTGGCACTGGCTGCCCTTCCCCTGGCCCTGTCTGCAGCTGCACCAGCCCCTCCTGTCACACGGGATCCCGTGGATGTCCCACGGCTCTCCCTGCCCCTCACTGCAAACTTCCTTCCAGTTTATTGGTGAATTATCAAAGCAGAGTGGAACAATCGATGCAAAGGATAGCTTGTGTGCCCTTGGCCTCATTTTGCACAGGGAGACTGAGTGCACAGCTTGGCTGGCAGCAAAAGTAAGGCCATGTGCTGCCTGGACTTCTCTGTACATGGGAAGCAGCTGGAAACACTGCCCAGGGCTTTCCACGTGGATCCTGCCCTTCTTGTCAAGCTTTCTCAGTGCTCTGGTTTGTAGTGATGCTGGGAAAGCCCTGCTGGGTTGGCTCCTCATCCCTGCCAAAGCCTGCCCAGTTTTTCTCAGCAGCCTCTTGGGACAGTTGATGTGAGTGACTGGGATGTGTGACAGCAGAGGGAGAAGATTTTGCCAGGTGAGCTCTCCATCAGCAGAGCACGGCTGGTGTTGTGGAGTTGACCCTGTGAGAATCAGGTGACATCGGTGTGACACACCTGGGCTGCCCCAGAACGTCCCATTTGTGCAGACATTGCTCTCACATTCCCATCTCCAGGGCTCTGCCCCTGCCCGTGTGTGAGGTGGTGAAATGTCAGATCCAGGTGTCACTCCATTGGTCCCCACCGACCCTCCCCATTCCCACCTCTCCCACAAACATGCAATTCCCCACGGAGTTTTGTAACTGCAGCATTTCTGCAGCAGCTTCATCTTGCTCTGGGCCCTCCAAAAGAGAGGGTCCCATGCACATCAGGACCCCCCTGCTGATCCTGGCTTCCCCCACAGAGGCTTTACTGAGCACAGGATGGATGGAGCACATGGGAAGGCCAAGGCAAGCCACGTCTCTGGTACGCCCTTTGATCAGGGTTCTAATGAAGTTGTTCCTAATCTGTGGCTGGGAAAGTACAACCTATGAGGCTGTACTGTTATAACACCTGGTTTGTTGCAAAACCACTGCAGAGAAAAGCTAGAAAGTCCCCCTGGCTGGGTGGGTGTTGGGGAACCACCCCTTGGGCACACCAGCCTCCAGCATGGGGTAAGAGGTGTCTAGGGATGCTTCCAAAGCTTTCTCACTGAACAGGAGTTTCTTGCTCATCTATTTCTGGCAGAGGAAATTTTTTTTTTCCCGAGTGAGGGCTCTTGCAGAGCTGCTGGATGTGCCACCAAGCACTGACCACCAGCCCATGAGGGGAAGCACAGTGTCACCACAGCAGGAACGAAGGAAGGTCCCAGTTATGGTGGGATGAGGGTGGAGTGGGGGATATTGCCCCTTCTCTTGTCCCTTGGACTGCTCCCTGCAGCATGTGTGGAGGATGGGGACATGGTGTGATGGTCTTCAGTGTCTCCTGGTTTTTCCTACACTCCTTTCCCTGCTCTGTAGGCTGTTTCCATGGAGAGGTCCCAGGTTGTGAGTGCAGCCCCTGCCTTCCCAGCAGCTCTCCGGGGCCCGGAGATGAGGCATTGTTGGGAGGCCGAGCCGTCTGCCTCGTGCGGCTCCATTTATCCATCTGTGGAGCCTGTCCCTTCCTTGACTCATCGAGATACCGGAGCTGGGCTTTTCTTCTGTCATTGAAATAGCTTTGGCCCCTGCTTGCCCCCTCCCCTGAGCTCTGCTCGGCTCGGCATTACCATAGCCCTTTGTGGAGAGCCACACTTCTGTTTGTCTGGGCGAGCAGCTGAGGCACGGGAAATGTGCCGGAGCCATTCAGGGGCTTAGTCTGGGACCATTGTACCTCTGAAAGGGATGCTTGGGGCATTTACATAAAAATGTGCTTGATACAGATAATATGAGTGGTTGTGGGGGTGCGCAGGGCCAGGGGCAGAGCCGGGAGGAGCGTCCCGGTTGATCAGCAGGGAAGGTGTGCGGGGTGAGAGCGGGGCTGGGCAAGTCCTTTGTGCACCTGGGACACGGAGCTGAGCGGGCTGGGGCTGTCTTCAGAGCAGGCGCTCAGGTCTGTCCCTCTGCTCTGGTCCTGTCTCTGCACCTCGGAGCGGGACACAGTCCCTGCTGGATGTCTGTGTCCTCTGCAGGGTGCTGTGCCTGGCAGGTGACAGCTCCGGGACCCGAGAAGTGCCCCAAACCCTTCCTCCTTGTCCTCCAACCCCGTGGCATGCTGAGCTCACCTTGCCCCTTGCCTCACCACCTGGCACCCGAACGAGCTGGCTCTGCCCTCTCCTCAGCCTTTCCCGAGGGATCTGCCATGCACCAGGTTTCACCTTCAACGGCTCAGCCGGGCTGGGTTTAAGCAGCAGAGTGAAGTTTGGCCGTGCTCCACCCCAGCCGCGGTCCTAAATTCACCCCGGGGCTGGACCAGGAATCCTGGTCACAGGAAAGAGGCTGTGGGAACCAGAGAGGAGAAAACACAGCTTGGCCTTGGCTCTGTGCTGCTGATCCTGCTGCAGTTCTGTGTGTGTGGGGTGGCTTCCTGGGACCTGCCAGAGCCCAAGTCCCTTAACCCCCAAAACTGTTCTCAAAGCCTGTGAACTCAGAGCTTATAACCAAAGTAAAGTTTAGAGGTGACAACCTATGCATGCCTTCATCTTGCAGCTGAAGTCATTGAACTCAACTGAAATCCAGTTGAAGAGATATTTTTTCCATGACTAAAATGTGACCTAATGGAAAACCAAGACCTGGTACAAAAATACTGTCCCTAAGGACAGATTTTTCATGAAGATTATGATGGGTCCTGGGTTCCTCTTACACTGCAGCATTATTAAGTGTTGTAGTGGTGCCCAGAGGCAATAATGTTAATAAGCACCTAATTTTAGCAGTAATTTAGCTTCTGTTATAATTACCAGGTCACTGTGCTAGGTGCTGTACAGACATATATGAAAAGACAGCTTTAGTCCCAAAGGGGATGTGCTTGGGACAGGACAGTCACAGTAGTTCCTGTGGATGGAGAGGACAAGTCAGGTTGTGTCTGAGACAGTGCAGGTCTGGGAACAGCAACAGGAACCACACCTGGGGCAGACTCCTCTGCACTCCCTGCAGGGAACCTGAGAGGAGCTGGCCCAGAAGTGCTGGATGCAGTGTGGCTGGGTGAGGAGCTGGATCAAAGAGCAAAGGAAAGGGTCTCCTAAAAGTCTCCTACAAGAGAGCAATAACCCTTTTCTTCCCAAGGCTTGGAAAGTCTTTCTCCACAAAGCCAAATCTCAGTTCCAGATTTAAATAGATTCTTTTTGCATACTATGAGAGTTCTGAAGATATTAACTGTGATTTGTGTACCAGTCTGGTTCAGTCTGCACTGGAACAGAATGGATACATAGGGATAAACCTTTTTATGTGCTGGGTCTTTGCCTTGTTACCTTTGGGGAGTGATTGGATCACAGGTAAGTCCTGCAAATGCTGCTCATTCTGGAGGCTCATCAAGGGACCCAATCCCAAGCACACTTTGGTGGGGTTTTAGGATCGATCGTATTAGACAAGGCTGCTTCAGCCATAAAAAAATACACGAGTTCACATCAGTGCACAAATTGGAAGGTTTCACTGAAGAAAAGGAGTTGCAAAGTGCAGGGGAATGCAGGACTCAGTAATTTGGTACTGCTGGCTCATTGCAGCAAGATTTACATGGTGGGTGCCTAATGCTGATTCATGCGTGTCATTCTTGTGCAAGAGGTTATTTAGCTTTCAAGGTTTAAATGAAATAAATCATGGTCAAAGGAAACTTTCTACCTCACTGAGATGAGAGGAGAAAAATGTACTGATTCACTTTGACTATTTCTGTAGAAAATATGATCTAAATTGACACATTCCAACAACGAAGTTTTATTTTGGCCCAACGGTATTTCTAGTGGAAACTTACTGAGATGAACAGGTCTCAGTCAGGAACTCACTGCTGACCACCCTCTGGCATGGTCTAAACTAGCTTTGAAAGTGGCTGCAGTTCAGGTGGCACTTAGTGAACCCATCACTCCCACCCTCACACCCTTTCCTCTCTTTCCTTTAAGTTCTCTGGAATGTGTTGCTTTCCTCATCCTTCTTCCTGTTTTTTTTCCCCCCAAACCCTTTATCTTCATGGGTGTTGCTGCAACACAACAAGAAAGAACTTCATGAGGCCATGGTGATGAGCAAAGCAGGAAAAGCCCAAGTTTATTTACAAAACTCAATTTTATACATTTCCAAAGGTGCCTGTGGGTTGGAGGATGAAATCCCACCTCCCAAACCACATCGGTCAAGACAACTGTCAATCAACTTTCTCTTCCTACCTCAAAATATGTAAACAACGAAGGGCAGTTAGGAAAGCAAAGCTGTTGTTGATACTAAAAGTGTAGGAAAGTAAAAATTCTGACTCCTATATGAAAGACAAATTAGAAAGCCTAGAAAAATTCTCAAAACCAGGGTGACAGGGTGTGGTCAAAGATTTTGTCCAAGAGGGGGACAAAGTGATGGAGTAATTCTCTTCCCAGTTTCAGATGAACTACAGCTCTGTGGCTGCAGCTTATGCAGAGCAGGATGGAGATGAGGGATGAGGTGGCTTTTGCCCTTGTGTTGGAGAGGTTCTCCTGAACTGTGGGCATGTTACAGCTGTGACCATCTGGAGTTTTATCTGGCTGGTGAGAAGAGAGAGGCAGAAGAGTGCCACCAGCACCTGGAGAGGAAAAGGAGCAGGAGCAGGCAAGATGTGGAGCTGCTGCTCTGATGCCTTTGGGTACCTGATGCCTCTCTCCATGTGCTGTGTGTGTTCATCTCCCCTCTCCAAGGCTCTTTGTTGTGGTTCCAGACTCAGCCTGTGCCCCTCGTCTGGCCCCAGACACAAGTTGTCTTTCCCTGCTGCTTCTCCAGGCTGCTGAGGGTCTGAGTGGCAGTGCTGCAGGAAAGGAGAGCCACTGGCACAGGACATGGCTTGGAGATGCTCTAGAGCTCATTGGGGTGGGTCTGATGCTGCCCTGGCACTGAACCATAGAGTAATTTGAGTTGGAAGGGGCCTTAAAGCTCATCTTGTTCCAAACCCTGCCACGGGCAGGGACACCTTGCACTGTCCCAGGCTGTTCCAAGCCACGTCCAGCCTGGCCTTGGGCACTCCAGGGATCCAGGGGCAGCCACAGCTGCTCTGGGCAATGGATTCCAGGGTCTCACCACCCTCATGGTAAAGAATTTTTTCCTAATATCAGCTCTGTATCTGCCCTCTCAGTGGGAGCCATTCCTCCTTGCCTTGTCATCCAGGCCCTTGTCCACAGTTGCTCTCTGCAGCCCTCTCAAAGCTCTCTTACAGTCCCTTCATTTTGGGTTTCTTGGGTTGAAATGACCCCCCAGATATTAGAAAAAGTCCTTTTCTTAAGCCCCGCGATTGAAGAAGAAGTTGAGGTTTGTTGGCTTTGTTTCTCAAGGTTGTTTATTTTTTTAATCTAATACATTTTTCTTTGCTTTGCCTGGGTTCTTGCTGCAGCTCAGGTCGTCGCCGACTGCCCGACCTTGGGGCAGTGTTAACTCTTTACACTAAGAACTACGTGTGCCATGTTTACATTTAATTACCAATACCTATCACCTGTGTTAGACAGTCTGTTTCTACTCTAAAGCAATCCAAAAGTGCCACCATCACAGCAGAAGATGGAGGGCAACAAGAAGGAGCAGAAGGACATGGACACACCCAGATTCTTCCATTTTGTTTTCTTGAGCCCCCATTCTAAAACTTCAAAATTTTACTTTTGCACTTTGTGATAACTATCATTCTAATCAAATTCTTGTGGCTTGTAAATCTTCACATGAAGTTGGTAATTTTTTTCATGGACTAAAATTGAAGGCTCTGGTGTTTTTGACTTAGTGCCAAGGTCTTTGAGCCTTTTGCCAGGGTCTTGGACAGAGGAATGTCTTGGGTTCCAACACCTTTAGGTATTGGAAGGTGCTATAAGCTCTCTCCAAAAACCATCTCTTCTCTTCCTTTTCTTTATCAAATCACATCCTTCTCTGGTCCTGGCTCATTCCAAAGGAGCATTTCAGGCCCTGGGACAAATGAAGCAGACTTCTGCAAATGTATGAAATACAACTGCAGCTCTTTATCCAGCTCTGGGCAGGAACAGAAATTCCTCCTAAGGTAAGAGGTGGGCAGGTCTTGGTCTGCACTTGAAGCTCACTAAGGCAGAGACTATTGAGTTTGCTGGTGTGGAATGAATGAGCCCTGCCATGTGGGTTTTGTAGCTGAAGAATAGGAAAGTGGCAGTGAAATGGGGCTCAAACCCCCTGACCTCGGCTGGCTGGCTCCCTAAATGTGTGTGTGAAAAGGGACTGTCCCCTCCCTCAGGCAGCACAAGTCCAGGTAATGAAAATGACTTTCAACCAAATTTATGCTGCAAGTTAAACCTCAATAAATCACTTTTTTTAATAGCAAATAATGATTTGCCAGATCACTGTTTAATTGCCTAACCCCTGCAGAGCATGGTGAGGGAGCACATCTGTGCAGCTTGCACCCAAGTCAAACCAAGAGCTGAGAGAGGAAACCTCCATGGTTTTACAGACTCCAAACACAGGATAATCACACCAAAGCTGCTCTTCCAGCTGGGAATTACCCTTCCTGTCAGCAATCATGAGAATCTAAGTATGAAGGTTTAACTAAGCCCCAGAGCCAGCAGCCCTCCCGTGGGAACTCCCAGGCAGTGTTTTGGCTCCTGGAGCCCACTGTGATGATTTTTACATGCCTGCCTTCACAGGAGCAAATCCAGGTCCTTATCTGGCCTGTGTGGGTTCAGTAGATCCTGTTCAAGGTCTTCAACCTGGATGTCTGTGCACTGACCCAAGATTTACCCTCTGCCTCAAGCCTTTGGGGCCAAAAAATTAGCCTTGCTGTACCTGTGCACCCCAAGGAAGATTGGTTCCCTTGCCAGCTTTGAGCAAACAGTCCTGGATGTTACAAGTCCTTTTGGATGGGAGTTTCTCACCATTCTGCCATTTCACAGGAGAAATGTAAAAATTTGGTAATACCAAATTTTTTGGTAATAGGGAAGGAAATAATCACCCTGGGAGTCACCTCGTGCCTGTGATGCCTTGGGGAGGCTGACGAGGAACAGAGACTGGACAGAGCTGGAGAATAAAGTAGATATTTATTGAAAGGTCTTTAAGGATACACCTTGGGCAGGACAGGGCTACACCCAGGGTGGACTAAGAATGGTCACAAAATGGCTGAGTGGTCACGAGGTCTCACACTTTTATAAGCTTTGGTCCATTTGCAAATTGGGGTTTAATTGTCCAATTCCAGCTCCAGGTTGTGAGGTCTCATCCTTGTTTTCTCTCTTCAGTCCACGGTTCTTTGTGCTTTTGGGCCTGAAAGTTGTAATTGTTGTCCTTGGTCTTCAGCAGGAAAAGGATTTGTTTTGTGTCCCTGCTCTGTGAAGGGAGCTTGCCAGCAGTTAATATGAGCTCAGAACTACACATCTAGGTAGCACAGATTCTGAAAAACATGAAAGCTGAGACTTAAGGCATCACCTGTGTGTTATATGTGCAGTCATCCTGCATGGGGAACCCTGGCCCATCAGACACTTCATCAGGAGCAGCCTGGGAGTGGCTACTGATAGCAGCAGAAAGGTTGTCCTGTCTGTTCTGGATCACCTCTTCCTGCAGGATGGTTGCACCACTCCCAGGAGACCCCACCAAAGCTGTGTGAGCTTTGCTGTGGGGTTTGCAGGATCCTGGATTATCCTGGAGTGCAGCCCTGCTGCCCCAGCAGCGTTGGGCAACAGCTGGCAGAGCACGGGGATTTCACAACCCTCCCTTGCACAAGTCCCTGCTGCTGCAGGGAGTGTTTGTCTGTGAGCAGCGCTGGACAAATTGAAATTGCATAACCCAGTCCTGTGCTACTTTGGACTCTTTCACTAGATTTGTATGTTTTGTGCTTTTTTTTGCCCCTTTTTCTTATCGTTTTTTTTCCTCTTTCTTTTTCTCTGTGTTGTTTCTACTGAAGCAAACCTGGCACAGCCCGGTTGTGTCAGCTCCGTGCTACTCCAGCCTCACACACAACCCTCCAAACCTGCTCCCCTCCCAAGGCTTTTTATTTCTGTGCCTGCTGGCCCTGACTTTCAGCTGAGGGGGTTTTTGGGGTGTCTGTGTTTTGCCCCGATTCGGCCCACAGGTCTGGAAGGGTCAATCTGCCACTGCTGGCCGTGGGTTATTTGGCTCTGTGCTGTGAAAGCTGAACCTGCAAAGGCTCCCCAAACCCATCTGTGCTGTGGCCACTGCAAACTGCAAGGCAGCTCCTGGAGATTTCCTGGGAGAGCCACGAGAGCAAGTATAGTGTTGCACGTGGAGGTTTTTGTTTTGTTTTTATGATTTTCACGGCCTAATTTGGGTCACACTGGAAGGCTGGGGAGGAAATGGGAAAAATGTTGCCTCACCAAACCTCTTCCATAGTGTGAGCCACAGCAAGAGAAACAGCAAGTGCCTTTATTGCTGAAATGTCAGTTGATTTTGGGGCATGAGTAGCCCAGTTTGAGGGAGGAGGGGTTGAGGCAGAGGACTAATGAGCAGGAAAAGGGTTAAAAAGAAAAAAAAAAAAAAAAAAAAGGCAGTTTATCACAGCGTTCTAGATTTTCTCTTGGTGCAGAAGACAAGGTGTTGACCAGACATTTATTGTTCCCAGAGATTCCTGCAGGAGAGGAGCACATCCATATTCATACACGGGGACAGTCACATACACCTTCCATGTCTGCAGTGGCTCCTCATCACAATATTTAAATGCCCGTTGCACTATTGCTGTTAGATCTGGGTGAATAATCCACAATGAATAATGTATCCAATGAATCCCGTCCCTGCTAATTGTGGAATATTCACGAGCAGATGGCAATTCCAGGCAGGTTTTTTTTCACATTCCTTTTTTTTTTTCCTCCACTCGGGACGGGGGTTTGCCGTAAGTAGGTGATATTTGAAATTCAAGCCGTGTTTCTGAGTCGCGATTGGCCCGTGGTGACATGGGGGCGTCCCTCTCCCCGCACTGGCCGAGCGTACAAAGTACTTCGGGACACAAATACTCGCATGTGCAGATTTAAAATTCTGTTTCCATGGTTACTCATGCGTGCAGCTTTGAACTTCACTTTCCTCCAACATTTGTGCTGGTAGAACTCATTCAGTCGCAGGTTTGTGGCGAGTGAATACAAAAGCTGCGTGAGGCTGTATTTGCATGCTCTCGTACAGATGATTCCTCTCCACAAACTCAGCCTGGATGCTTTTCTGCCACCTTCTCTGGCGCTTTCACGGGTTTCAGCCTGCAGGAATGTTCTTTCCCGTGATTATCAGCCTTTATGGCTCCAGTTTTAGCATCACAAACACAGGCACAGCTGGGTGATATCTCTCTCGGCAGGTAGACGCAAACACCTCGCACTCAGTTCCGTACCGGGCGAAGGGAGCTGTTTGTTTTTCTGGCAATTGAAATCTCAGCCGGCTTTGCAAAATCAGGTTCTCTTCTTCTGGTTAATTCTGCGCCGTTCAGAAAGAACGAGGCGTTAGGTCATGTTCAACTTTGCTTTGCAGCGGTGATAGAAGGGAGGAAAAAAAGGAATTAGTTTTTAAAGTCAGGGTAGCTGGAAGGAGCTGAGCTGAAGGGAAAGAAGTTGTTTTGCTTTAGCAAAGCCGTCAGAGTCAAGAGTAAAAAGCCTGCTGCAGGTGACTCATGAGGGGGTGTGTCTGTCCCTTTGGAGATCCCAACACGTACCTTTACCTGCTGATAAAGGACTACCTGGTCTGCATTATTTCCCCAAATGCATCCCCTTACTGTGAGAAGCATTGGCTTACCAAAAGCTTCCCCACTCTGGGACGCTTTAATAAATGTTATTTTTGTTTCTCTGCCTATCACGTGTCTTGTGCAATATCTCTGCAGCCTCTGGACAAACAGAGGAGAAGAGAGCAAAGGTTAACCACGATTTATGTCTGGGTTTGTGATTGCTCTGTGGGAGCAGCGTGGTGGGGCACACGCGTGGTGGGCGCCTGCTGTGCTTCCAGCAGCATCCCGGGACACAAAAAGCAGGATAAAGCAGCTCCCCTTTCACTGGCAACCAAGAACCGGCCTTTTGTGAGCACGTCCTGCTGCATCTCACATCAAGAGCACATTTAGGCATTGACGGCAGGGTCAGGCTGGGCTAAACCCGAGGCTGAACCCCCGGGTCCCCCCGTGCCCAGCACCTGCAGAGCTGTGGTTCAGTGTCACTGGCTCTAGTCCTGGCTTTAGTCCTGGTTTTAATCCTGGCTCTAGTCCTGGCTTTAGCCCTGGCTCTAGTCCTGGCTTTAGCCCTGGCTCTGGTCCTGGCTCTAGTCCTGGCTTTAGCCCTGGCTTTAGCCCTGCTCCTCAGTAACAGGTTGTGCAGAGGGTGAGCGAGGACAGGGAAAGCACAACGTGCTCCAGGTCTCAGCTGGGGCAGAGATCAAAGCTCTCCCCTCCTGAGCGGAGGGACTGGGAAGGCAGCGGATGTTCAGACAAATATTCGCACCTGGGAATATTCTCATCACGCTCCAGCGCTGGGAAAACACCCGAGTGCCCATGCTCAGAGCCTGACCTTTTTAACTATTCAGAGTGCAACGCCAAATGGCTTTAAAGTGCTATCTGCTCTGAAACGGGTGACAAAGCATAACAATGGCCACTTCTTATTCAGCAGATGTGATCTCCAGCCACTTTGTGCCCAGCTGTGTGTATTCAGGCCGGGAGCTGTTGACTTTAGCGAGAAAAACGACTTGCTGCTGCCCTGCAGAACTTGCCAGGCTGCCCCTTCGTCAGGGTGATGTTCCTTCATGTGCTGCGGAACTGCTCTCCCGTCTGTCCTGGGGCAGGGAGATGGAGGGTGCCCCTGACAGGGAGGTTTGTTCTGGAGGGTGTTGGGATGTGTGGAGTGGGGCACCACAGATCCAAAGGGTCTGGTGGGTTGATACCGGTGAGCACATCTGCTGTGGGGCAGCGAGTGAGGTGCATTCCTGCTTGGGAAGGGGTTGCTGTAACAGAGGGCTTTGCTAAGAGCTGCTGACAAAAGTGGTGTCAGTTGCTTTGTGGGTTGAAAATCTCCTTAAACTCGCAGTTGCACAACGTAGGTTTCTCAAGACTTTCCCCAAATTACCTCTCTGGCACTAAGGGACAAGTCTGAAAATTTCGATGCAAGAGGAAATTCCCTTTGAGAGCCCAGAGATATTCAGAGGAAAGAGAGTGCTCAGCTCTGTGCTTGCACTGCTGCTGTCCCATCGCTGGCAGATGGTGCAGCAGCTCTGCCCTTTGGCCAGGATGGCAGGGGAGAGGCAATCCCTACCCTGGGATGCGCCAGGGGCCGAGCAGGAGGAAAAGGGGGAGGGTTTGGAGCATCCCTGTGATCCATCCCGCTTCCTTTCTCCTCTTCCCCTTGTGTTGGCATCAGCTGGCGCAGGGGGACAGTAGCTTAGCCCCGCTGCGGAACCCCATCTTCTCCCGGAGCCTTCCCTCCAAAGGGGTGCAGCAAAGAGGGTCTCCCAGGGAGCCACTGGGGCTCTCCCTCCTCTTCCTCCCTGCCGGGGGCTGAAGGCCGCGGTCCCCCAGCGCTGCCTTTGTCTCAGAAGGCACCGGCAGCCCCGGCTCTTTCTTGGCTGGGGGCTGCGGGAGGAGGGGCTGCCGCGGGAGCAGATGGTCCCTGTTGGAGGGTTCGGGGCCTCTCTGCCAGCAGGTTGAGGGGGGGATCCCCTTTCACCACTCGGCTGGGGGAGGGCTGCCTGCCTCTCACATGGTCAGTTCCCAGCTGAGTGCCTCTATGGGATTACGCTGCTATTCATCTAATTGAAATTGTATTTGGAGCAAGGAGACAGTATCTCTTTCCTGGGAAGATCTATTATGCATAAACGGCGCACAAAGGCATCCTCCTGCCGGGGAGAGGGGGTGTCCGGGTGGGCACGGCCCTGCTGGAGCCCCCACCCTGCAGGAAGCAGCCCTGAGCCCTGCTGGGCTCGGCACAGCCCGTCCTCTCAGCCCCGCTCCCCAAAGGGGCTGTTTGGTGGTTTCCTGCCCTCCTCCTGTCCTGCTCTGCTTGCTGGCAGCACCCAGAGGGGCACACTGACCCTGCCTCCCCAGCAGGGATCTCCACACCCCTGGGGTGCTGGGTTCCTCACCCTTGTCTGTGGCTGTTTTACACCACAAACGACACAGACTCTGAGATTCAGAAGGTTATAAAGTGATTATTTATTTTGGGATGTGTCTCCCTTATATACTATTTTACACAGACCAATTTGATTGGTGAAACAAAGGCAAACCTTTTCAATCACATAGGTCAAACCAGAGGGAAATCACAAAGAAGTCCCTCCCGTCAGAAGGAATGAACAACATAGGTACAGTTACAAAAACATTCCTCATGTTTACCAAGCTTCCCTGGGAAAGAATTTCAGAAGAAACCAAAATGCCAGGCCTGGAACCAGGGCTACACTTGTCCCCCCATCACAGCACAGCATCAGGCTCAGTGCCTGGTGGGCACTGAGCACAGTGGGGAAAATTGCAGTATCACACGGGGCTGCCTGTCTGGAGTTGAGGTCACTGGATTCTGCCTGCAGAGGACACCCCTTGTGAGCATGTGACCAGCCAGGTCCTTTCACAGACAAATGTCCCTCAGCACATATAAACCCATGGGGGCACAGAGAATCTGTACATCTGTGCAACTTTCTAACTGGAGAATGAGAAGGTAAAAAAAAACCCCAAAAAACAAACAAAACCCAAAAATCCCACCTCACCCCCAATGGGTTTATGGCTGAAATCACCTTGCACACACCCTCCTGGAAGAGCTGCCAGAGTTCATGTGCTATCAGCTCCAGCCTGCAGATAAGGAGACCCATTTCTCTAAGTTTTAGGGGAGCAGCAGAAGTTCTAAATGAAATAGGAAAAGCTTTAATGAAAGAAAAAATCCAGATGGTTGCCCTTGCAAAGAGCTGTGTGAGCACCTGACATGAGGCAAAGCGCAAAGCTCTTTGGCAGGGAAGGAGAGCTGGCCTGGTGAGACCCCTCACATGGCTGTGGCCAGGGTGGGATCTTCCTGATTGTGGCAGCCCCCTTTGAAGTCTCCAAATGCTGGGAGTGGAGCAGGGGATGGTCCCTTGGCTGCACAGGGAATATTTTGGGAGTCCCAGCCTGCTGAGCTCATTTGCAAGCATAATCCCTTTGAGAACAGCTCTTGGAAGGTGCCAGAGGCTCTGCTTGCAGCCCAGGAATGCCGTCCTGTCTGCTCTGGGCTTGTCCTGTCAGCTGTGGATTTGCAACCCAGGCTGGCTTGCTGGACCAGCCCTGGCAGCTCAGGCTCATCTGGAGGTGTGGGAGCTGCTCAGGCACTCCAGGAGCAGCAGCTGCTGATGGCACAGACATGGTCCTGCAGTGGCCCAGGCAGGGCCTGTGCTGCCCAGGCCAGCAGAGACGCCTTGGCTGTGCTGCAGGAGCACTGGGCCAGGTCAGGTTCAAACAAGGCTTAAGGATCCCCTTTGTTAGTCTGGGGACACCAGCCCTGGAGATCCACAGCGTCCTCTTGGGAGTCCTGTGTGTCCACTCACAAGCAGACAGGAAGATCAAAGACCCCCTGACCTCTGTGCCAGCCCTGAGGGCACAGGGAATGGAGGGTGCCCTGTCTGCAGCTCTGAGCTGCTCTCTGCTCTTCCAGTGGGGCAACTTGAGTTGGGCCCCTGATGGTTCTTGCTCTTCTGCCCTTAAAAAGCTGCAGGGGAGGACAGTGATTTCCTTCCACGAGCCTCAGTCTCCTGGTGCATCCTGTAAGACAGCTCCTTTCTCACAGCTGTCCCTGCCTCTCCTCCGGTGAGCACCCTTCCTCTGCTGATATTCCAACCCATCCTCTGATCACGTGTTAGAATCACAGAATCACAGACAGGTTTGGACTGGGGGGACCTTGAGGATCATCTCATTCCACCCCCTGCCATGGCCAGGGACACCTGGCACTAGATCAGGTTGTTTCAAGCCCCATCCAACCTGGCCTTGGGCACTTCAAGCTTCTTGTGGAGCTCCTCTTGGGGTTCAGGCCAGGAGGGCTCACTGCAGAGCAGTGCTGGAGGATTTCAAGATTCAATGGACGTGGTGTTGGGCCATCTTGTCTAGACCTTGTTTTTGCCAAGAAAGTTTAGACCAGATGATCCTTGAGGTCCTTCTAACTTGGTTTTCTATATTTCTGTGGTATCAGACAGGAGAGGAGATGTCACACAGAAAGAGCCTCATCTAATCAACGGGCTGTATTTGAGCTTTCAGAGCCTTTCCTGGCTGTAAGATTTATGTCAGGTCTCATCCTTTTTAAACAAACCAGATCTCTGTCCTTGCATGTATCCAACTGAACATGAAGGAGATCCAGTTTCAAAGCTGCAGGGCTCCAACAAAACATAGCAAAGAAAACTTGGGACTATTTCAGGAATCTACTGAGCTGGTGCAAGGAGTGATTTCAAAGGAGATGTCCTGGCAAACAAGACAGTTTTGTGATACACTCAGTGCCCCCCATGCTTTTGCAGGGAGAGTGAATGGCTAAATCCAGCTTTTAATGCTGAGGATGAGGCTTTCCAAGGAGCTGGCAAGAGGGAAGTGTGTTGTAGTTGTCCATGTGTGAAACAATGCAGTGAGAGACCCAAACCTGCTGTGCTTTAGGAGTTTCTGTAACGTTGTGTCAGCGATTTGGAATCCAGCTCAGGCTGTGGCGATTTGTAACAAAAACTTAAAAACTGCCCTGACTGGAGATGTCCGGGTGTGCAAGCAGCAGGAGGAGCAGCGAGAGAGGAAGGGTGAAAGGAATGGCATGTGCTGATCTGCCTGATCAGCAGGTCATGAGAGCACAGCAATTGGCCTGAGCTTCTCAGGACAACCAGAGCACTAAAACAAAGGACAGCCTAAAACAAAGGACAGATCACACCCCAAAGGAGCCCAACCAGCTGAGTAAATCAGCTGCTCCTCAGGACTCGAAGGCAGGACTGAGTGAAGAGGCCAAAGAGCACAGTCAGGTCTGCTCCCAGAGGACACAGGAGGCATGTCTGAGAGCCATCTCCGATGGATGGAACCACAAACCTGAGGAGAATCCACAGTGGTGGATGGGGAGCTGGTGTCCCTCGTTTGCTGTGTCACCTCCAGGTGTCCTGGCCGGGCTGCCTGGACACACATCTCTTGTTTGTGAGCATGAAAGAACAGTGAGTGAAACCCTGGGAGAGACCGAGCGAGCCCAATCACCTCTGTGGAAAACAAAACCATGTTCCCCTCCTGAGATGATCCTGGGTTGACTTTCCTGCTGCCACTGCAATTTTTGCGTTCTGCAGCGACTTCCAGGGCCATTTCTCTTGGTGGTTGTTTGCATTTGTGTTTCTACAGGAGTCTGGTGACAGCTCTGGCCCCCTGGATGCTGCTGTGGGACACAGACATGGTTTGGATAATAACCCCAGGTGCAGGTAGGGTGCACCAGTAGTGGCACAGCAAACCCCAAGGGCTTTGCAGTGCTGACACCTGTGCACAGGACAGGCTGGCCCTTAGTGAGACCCCAGGGGCAGCTCTGCAGGGCTGGGCTGGCTCTGGGCAGCCACAACCCCAGCCACGTCCTGCAGCACCTCGGGAAGGGGGGCAGGTTGCAAGGGAAGGTGTTTTCCTGTGGGTGCTCAGGTCAGAGGCACTAACTGACGCCCTGTGGGCACACGGATTAAATGGTTTGTGGCCAGTTTCAGCTGGCCAGGGCTTCCTGTAATAAAACTCTGTATTTGCATGGGGTAAGCCAGAATGTTAGCTGTGTGCCTGACCCTTCTGCCAGCACGTTAGTGGGGCTGGGGTCTCATCTGTGGGCTATGGGGATGTCCCACCAAGCCAATCCAGCTGCAGCATCACTGCTCTCACTGTTGGGGTGCAGCAGGCTGGGGGTTTGCAGGGAGCTTCCCTGCTGCACCCCTTTGATGTCTCTGCTGGGGTACCTGGTGCATCTCCCTGCAGCCCAAGGCAGCTCTGCCCTCTTCACTCTGGCACAGCCCTCACCCACGTGCATCTTTGCATCTTTGCTGTCTTGACATCAATAAATGTTATAGTAATTATATGGGTATTGCTGTTTAACCCAGCCCTGCCTGGAGTCCCTGGCTCTGATGTTATTAACCAGGTAATATGTGGTTTACTTGCACATGGGTAGCCTCCACATCACAGAAAGGCGTTTCAGTTTCCTGCTGGGTCCCAAACACAGCTCAATGACAGTTTAAAGAGTGCACAAATACGGGTTCTGTTTTTCTAAATGCACCTGCCCTGACTTGCAATGACACAGCAGGCACAGAAAAATATTTGGTACCAGATGTGCCCTCACTGCCCCCTTCCTGTGATGAATATGTTCCCTTTATTATGTATTTATTTAATTTTTTGTGCCCTGTGCAATGTTTGAAGCAGGGGAAAGGGCAATAGCAGCACCAGCAGTGCTATTGCACTGAGCCAGGCAGTCCCTCTCTGCCACTGGAGGGGAGATGAATCCTGACAAGTGCTTGGAGCTTTTGAAATCCAGGGTTTTTTGTTGTTGTTGTTGTTGTTGTTGGTTTTTTNNNNTTTTTTTTTTTTTTTTTTTTTTTTTTTTTTTTTTTTTTTTTTTTTTTTTTTAAGTGTGTTATGGACAATGGCATCAGTGTCCTTCTGTGACTGCTGGAATCTCCTTCATCCCAGGGACACCATCCCAAAGTTCTGGGCCCTGCCTTCTCCCTGAGGGTACTTGCCATGGGTATTCTTTCCAGGACAGCTGTGTCTTTTCTCAGCAGCTGGGCCCTGCAGGCAGCAGCTCAGCTCAGAGGCAGCTCAGCCCTCTCACCCCAGTGTGAGCTCACAGCCTTCTACTGCCCAGTGCTGCTGTCACACAGTCCCAGTGCCCAAATCCCCCTCAGACCACGAGAGGGTCTCTGCCTTCCACCCTGAAATAAACCCCGACCACCCCCGGGCTCCTTGGCTGGCTCAGTTTCTTGGGGGGCTTTGGGGGACATCTCAGGGAACGGGGCAAAAGATTCCAAGAGAGGCTCTCACTCCCTGAATTATTCCAAGGCTTTATCCTCGAAGGGTTCCAGGGGAGAAAGAGGATGGACAAGGAAGAACTGGGCCTTGTCTAGTTTCCAGCTCAGGAAGGATAGCTGGACCTCAGCCAGTTGGGTCAAGAAATGAAGGAAAGGGTCAAACTACATGGTTACAGGCATCAGGGGGTTCTGGGGGAAAAACCATTGCCCAGTGGAATACACCACTACCCCACCCTGCATTCACCCCCAGCAGTGCCCGGGCCAGCAGCTCCCAGGGGTGTTTGTGCACCAGGGGTGCTGCTGGCTTCTGCCTTGTGCCATGGGTGCTCCACTGGCTGTCACAGGCTGCCCAGAGCAACGTCATCTCCTGAGGCTCACCTGTGTCCAGGCACAGGGCTTGACCCTGTGTGGTTTGCTGGATGCTGACCAGCTCTTGTGCCCCGCTCTGGGCAGCCTGGTGTGACTCCTGCCTCCCTGGAACAGGTGGATGCTCTCCAGCTGAGCAGTTCCACCTGTGCTGGCCACCAGTGATGCTCCCCTCTGCCTGTCGGTGACTTGCAGAGACACAGGAAAATAATTAGCCACTTCCTGGCTTGGTCTTCCCCTTCCCTTTCCACTGTGCAGTTCTGAGATTTACTTGCCTAGGAGAGCTGAGCATCTTCTGTGCTGAGCAAGACAAATATTCCATCCCCAGTGAGAGAAAGGAGGAGTAAGTCAAACCCATCCCACCAGCAGGTGCAGTGAGGGGCACTGTGATCAGCAGGGACAGTTTGTCCCAGTGAGGATGATGCAAAATGCAGATATTTTACACGTTGGACCTTGGGCTCTCCATCTCCAGCCAGGAGTGGTCCAGAGGGTCAGTGATGCCCCCAGGCAGCAGCAGGTCACCAGACCAGGCAATGTGAGGTGATGGTGGTGGGTAAGGCACAAGCCACTGCCTGTCCTTGTGAAACCAGAGGGCTCTGTGAGCCCCAGGCAGCTGGGGATGATCCAGCATCACTTGGTGCTGGATGCTGTGTCACAGGGTTTGTCCACATCTGCCTGCCCTGAAATGGGGATCACAGAGCCAGCACCTCTGGGCCTCTCAGGGCTGCAAGTTTGGTTCCTTAGTCTCAAAGGAGATGCAAACTGTTTTGTTTTCACCTGCTGTTATTGCCCTCTGATTAAAAACATGTGGTTTATTAGTTTCATTTTTACACGGAATGCAGTGCTCAGATGTCTCTGCAGTTTCATACCCTCTGTAGACAGAAGTAACTGAAAAATACTGGAGCCAGGAGGTGCACAGGAACAAACTCCTGTGGGCTCTGCACATCTTAGAATCATAGAATACAGAATCAAGAATCATAGAATACAGAATCACCTAGGTTGGAAAAGACCTTTAGGATCACTGAATCCACCCATTAACCAAAATTAATTGTTCTCAGCCACCATCCCAGCCATGGTCTGGCTTTTTTACCTGGAGGTGCTGTCAGGTGCCTTTGAAACTCTTGCTGTGGTTTATTTCACTTGGAAGGACAGGAATTGGAGGATGAGGGTCTCAGCCAGTGCCAGATCTGTGACTGCTCAGCATCGTGGCACAGAACTTGTATGTCCAGCTCCAGCTGATCAATGCCTGCTTTGCCCTGGGTAAATACCTGTGACTGTTTAAAATGTCCCTGTGGAACTCCAGTGTGGAGGTGGGGAACGAAACCTCTGTGTGGGAGCTGTCAGGATGTAGCTGAAGACCTGACACCCGCTGCAGCTCCTTCTCTGCTTTGTTTGGAATTAAGTCAGACAAGGGCACCTAGAGCAGGTGGCACAGACACTGCTCCTGGGGACAGCTCTCCTGCTGGAATGGCTGGCTTGCAAAACACAGCCAGCACAGATTTGGAGGGGTCCCAGCAGTCAGGATGGGGAGTTACCCTGCAAGGGATATCAGAACCAAGGCAACAGCCACGGTGTCTCAGACTGCTGGGTGACCTTGCCAGGGGAGTTTCTGAGGTGCCCCTGCAGAGGATGCAGGGAAGTTAACTGGGTTTCTGGGATGTCTTGGCCTGTTCTTCCTTAGAATCAATTCACCCCCGGCCTGTGAAGTGATTGTAGGCTGCAAATGGAAAATGCAACAGGAAGGGGGATTCAAGGAGAACGAAGTGGAGGCAGCAGAGGAGCAGGAAATGGAGGCAGTGGGGGATGCCACCACTGTGGCCCTTCAGTGGGGATCTCCTGGCACCATCAGTGCTCCCTCTGCCCCACCAGCACCAAGCACTGCCCAGCCAGTGACAGGAAAATTAACCCACAAACACCAGAGCTTTGTGTCCAGAAAGGAGACAGAGGACTCCTGTAGCTTTATTGGAATAAAGGGAGAGGCCATGGGGCATTCCCCAAGGGGTCTCTCAAAATTTTGGAGGACACAGCCTCCCTTTTATCCCAATTTCCCAGCTGCATTTCCCTCTCTCATTGACTGAGGTATTTAAGAGGTACAGACTTCCCCAAATCACCTAACACAGACCCCTTCTAATGTGTACCCCCCTTTTTCTTTTCCTTGTGCCAGTCAGTGGAATTCCTATGGAATTTATGGTTCTTCCCATTGTTTCCTTCATCTCTCAGTATCCAGTTGGATTTATCAGCAGACCTACAGTTTGTTTGTGAAGACAAATCCCTCCTTCCTTCCACGAGACACAAGAGGAAAACAGCAGCATGAGTGTCCCCTGCCCCCAGTGCTTCCTCTTTGTGCCTCCGTTTTCTGACCTTTGCTTGTGCCCATTGCACCCACCCCAGCTCAGAGCTCCGAGAGCAGGAACCAGCCCCGTGCCTGCAGAGCCAGGACTTCCAGAGAACCAACCCCGGGCAGGGGAAAGACCACAAACTGTATTTGCATGAGCCAAAAAGAGGAGACAAGGAAATCCCGTGAGTCACCCAAGCCTCTGCGGGCCAGAATCCCTCGGTGCCTTTAGAATCCAGCGCTGTGCCTTTCCCTTACCTTGCCCATCTTCGTTCCTTTTGCCGACTTGTTTTTTCACGAGGCCTTGCCAAGTGGTTTAGACAAGCAATTATCAGCTGATTTTCACTAGCTCTCACTTCCCATCCCATAGCTCATGAGTATCTGAAACCATTTTCTACTTGAATTAAGGCAAATTGTAGAAAATTTCATTGAAGAGGCCATTTAAAGAAAGATTTGGTTTGCTTTGAATTAACATAAACATTTCATTTGAATAATTTATAAATATTTTATCTCTTCCAGCCTTTTAAAATAACCTTTTAAAGTATAAATTTCCAGAAAGGTCTATATAAAAGTGATTTTTTGACTATTGAGTGGTTTAGTTTTTTAGGACAATGGGTCACTTAAAAAAGAAAAACTATTTTGAGTTAGGCTTGGGTTGTTGCCCTCCAGCAATTGCAATTTCTGTTCGTGTCCATTTGCAACGACACATTTCAGCTGGCCAGGTTCAGTGCAGACCCTTGGGGTTCTTGGGATGACTCTCAGATAAACTGTTGTTCATGATGAGATGTTAAAGCACAGAGTGTTGGTGCTGGTTTGGAGGAGAGGGAACTTTGCTGTGAGAGCCCTGATGCCCTGCAAGCAGAGGATGCTCCTTGTGTGTAAATCCTCCTGCTTGCCCGGGCCTTGGGTTATTAATTTCCAGAGATTTGGGTGGTTGAGAGTTTTTTGCCCTCTAAATGAGCCTGAGCCAGATGCAAGAACAAAGTGAAGTCTTCAGGTTCTTGTTTTTCAAGGTCTTTTGCTTTGTTTATTATTTCTTATTTTCCAATTTGCTCTGTGCCCAGCTGGGATCTTCACAGCAGCTTGGGCGACAGGCAACTCCCCCTCGATGGGGCATTGTTACCTCTTATAGCAATTATTATATATCCATTATTATTACATATCTATTATTTACAGTTACATGCCAATACCTGTCATCTGTACTAAACAGGTCATCTCTACTCTACCCAACCTCCTTAAACAACTTTGTGCCACCGTCACAGCAGATGATGAAAATGACGAAGAAGAACAACCCAGGGCACCGCCCCAAATCCTCCATCTTCTCCCCACTCACCTCCATCCTAAAAACCCAAACCTACAGAATTTTCCACCCTGTGATGAACTACACTGCTGCCTTTCACACCTTTGTGACTTGCAATTCCTCTCTCAGTGTTGGAAGCTTTTCCCATGGACTGAAGTCAAAGCCAGTGTCTGCCTGGGCTCTGTGCCAGGGTCTGCAACCCTCTGTACAGATCCCAGACCCTCTGTACAGATCCCAGACCCCCTGTACAGATTCCAGACCCCCCTGTACAGGTGAAAATGAGACCAACAGCTGTAGGAGTCAGGAGGGCAGATGAAAGCTGGCAGAGGGCAGCCACCCTGTGTCCTGGCAGTGAAAGCTGACTGCAGCATCAGATTCATGTGGCAAAGTGTGGCTCTCCTTGAGTTTCTGGGAGCCTCCCCACACAGGCAGTGCAGGACACAGCCCATCTCTCCCTCTGGTGCCTCTTTCTGGTCTGGTCAGCAGTGCCTGTGCCCCACACTCTCTTGTGAGCCCAGGAGTTCAAGTAACCCCTGGGATACAGAGCCCAGCCTTGGAGATCCCTGCATTTACTCCATGACCTCCGTGCCCATCTTGTCTTGGCTGTCCTGTGGTTCAGGGCTGACTCAGACAGTCCCTCTGGGCCTTTTTTTCATCTGGGATGGGACTGCCACAACTTTAATTAGCACAGAACATCTTGACACATCGGAGGCTTTGAAAAGGAACATGGCCAAAAGGGGAGAAAACGTGTGCAGTTAACCAGGACACCCAGTTTTGTGCCCCTCTGCCGTGTTGGTTGGAAGCTGGATCCTCACAACAGGGAGCCATAAAAGACATCTGGCTCCTTTGAAAACACAGGTAATCTTTTTTTTTTTAACTGGGCCCAGTCCCAGACACTCTGTCTTTTGGGTTTGGGTGAGGCTAGGACCAGGAGGTTGTGATCAGTGCTCAGTTCCCCACCACAGCTGGCCACAGCCAAACACAGGTTCTCTGCCCTTTCTCCAAGGCTCTGCTCTGGGTGAACTTAGACCCACACACGACTAATGCCACAGAGTATTCAATTCTCTTATCAGCCAAATGGAGCTGATGTAGTTTACAGGAGTATAATGACCTCAGAGAGATCTGCTGAGGAAAAATAAATGGGCTGTGCCCATTTTCTACTTCCTTAAACAACCTGCCTAGGATGGCTTCCTTGTTTTTCACATTTTATTTGCCAGGAAGGTCACATCTGACATTTTTTGGATTTCCTGTAGGACTTGTTAGATGCCCAACATTCAGAAAATGAGCTTCATCTGACCCTCACTGACGAGCACTGAAACTTAAGAGGACAAACCTTTTTTCTCAGCTGTTTGTTTAGTTATTGAGTGAAGCAAACAACAACGACTGACGTGTTTAACCATTTTGTCACAACTCAAGCAATGGGACTGTATTTTCTTGGTGCATCTGCTGCCACAAAACCACTATTCTTTTTCATCCAAGAATTCAGAAAGGTAGATGTACAAGATCTGACTTTCTGATGTGGAAGGAAAACAAACAAGCCTCTGGTCTCCCCCTCAGGAAAACAAATGGGGTTTTATTATTTCAGTGTGGCCCCCTGCCCAGCTCAAGATTGGATATGCAGAATTAGCATTTTAAAAAAATCCCAAGCATGGGTTTTGCAATCTCGTAATTGCACTGAAATCCCTACTAAGAAGAAAAAGCAACGAGTGGAAAGTCTTTTACCATCACTTATGCCAACTCCTTCCTTTCTAGCCTTCTTCCTGTCTAGTCTTCACTTGGCTGCTTGGCACTGCCCCAGGACGAGATTTTGGGGAAGATAGGGAGCCATCTGCACCCACACCACGAAGCAGCTCTGTTGTTTCCTTTTTCCATCTGTGCATGCTCCTGCAGCTGGAGAGGACAGAACTCCTCCCCAGGACCAGGCTGTGCCCATGGCAGGTGGGGAACAGCTCAAGGAGAAGAGATGCTTCACATTTAGGATCTGGAAGGAAGGGCAGGAGCAGTGGTTTTACAGGCAGGGAGCACAGCTGGAAAACCCTTCCCCTGGGCCAGGTGTCCCTCGTGCTGGTGTGGGGTCACTCACCCCAGCAGGGCCAGGAGCTTGGGGATAATGGCCCTGGTGGTCCTGGTGGTCCTGGTGGCCCTGGTGGCCCTGCTCCCTGTCCTGCCACTCCCAGCCCCATGATCCTGCGTGTGCTGCCTCTTTTCCCTGCAAGTCCCACACATGAGTGCTCCAGGGAGAATTTCTGAATGGACTTTGACAAAGGGCTGTGGCCTGAGAACGAGTCAAAAAACCCCTGGGAGAGAGGAAAACTCCACGTGAGCTGACCAGAGGGGTGGGGGGCACAGCAAGGTCTGGGACCTTCCCCTGCTGTGAGGGTGGGCTGGGGCTGATGGCCTCTGGATAACCACAGGCACAGGGAATATGCCTTAAAAGAATGTGAGGAGCAACGTGGTCTCTCCTGGCGTTCTGCAGCAATTTAGAAATGCTGCAGACCCCTGAAGAAGATCATCTGCTCTCAAGAACAAAGCATCCCAGGCTCTGAACAGAGAAATGGGGACGATTTTCACTTGGCAGGTGAAAATCCAGTTGGTGTGACCTGCAAGCAGGCTGGGGTGCTTGGGTCAGAAAGTTTGCACACCCAGGTCTGCCTGCTCCTCAGCCTGTTAGCTGGGGCTCATGCACAGTGTGTGGGGCAGTTATGAGCAGGGTGCCCCCGAGTCCTGAACCTCCTGCTCTGACCTCCCAGCCCCTTCCAGTGTGAGCTGTGAGACCGACTTGCACACAGCTCCTGGAGGGAAGGCTGGCTCTGGCATTTGGCACAACATTGTTCCTTGCTTGTTGTCTTGCTGTGGGACTGTGCCAGCGCCCAGATAAGAGAGCTGATTGCTCAGTTCCGTGCCTTTGTGCTCAGGGCATGTCCCTGGAGCCTGCTGGCTGCATCCTCCCTGCACCCACGGCCCAAAGATAAGTGCAAGGTGATGCCACTCGTTTGCTGGGTAGGTGCTGCCGTGCCCTCGCCTCGGGCTGCCTGCTAAATCCCAGAGAGGGGAGGTACTGAAGCAAGGCAGATCCCAGCAGGCTCTGGACCATGTCAGTACTCAGTCAATGCACTCAACACTGTCCCACCTCATTCCCTGGCACCTGGGCCCTGACACTATTCAACTCCCTTTGGGTCAAGTAAACAGACTCTGTGCCCAAGTTGTACGTATTTATTTGTGTGTTTATGTAAAGGTTAGTTCATCTTTGGCAGGACACCCTTCTTTTCCCATGGTGGGTTTGCACTGCCAGTGTCTTTCCATGAAAAGCTTCCCAGTAGGTGTCATAGTGCCAGTTCCAAAATGCCTTTGGGACAGATTTGCACAGGTGTCAGCAAGGTGTCCCTGTCCCTTTAATGCTCACAGTGTCACAATGCTGGAGCTGAGTCACAGCCACCTCCCAAGGAATCGATGACCTGAAAGGCGTCCTCAATCCATCAGATCCCCTGAATTAAGTCCTGCAAAACGAGACCAGTAACAAGGCCAAGGAAGGGACACGATGTTGTGCAAATATTACAGACTTATCTACTTATCTGGATTATGCAACAGGCCTAGAAGTGCTTCCATCCTGTGAACTCCTTTAATGTGTCTCCCCAGCTTGCAGGAGGTGTTACAACACTTTGGCTCGCTCTGCTCCAAGGTTGAGGCATGTACTGGGGAAATTCTTGACTTACCTGCTGGCTCCTGGACAGATGCCATCAGCACCTCTTGCTTAACCCTCTCACAGCACTGGCTCGTGGGTCAGCCTGACTTTCCTGCTTCCAGAGCACCAAGGCAGGGAGCAGAACCTCTGCTTTCGGGGGAGGGCTGGGACACACGCTCTCCTGACCTCCCCTGGCTACCAGTGTGAGAAGTCAGGGATGTTCCTCCAGCATGAAACCTGGAGCAGGGCACACAGTCCTTGTGTGCCACAACACAACACGAAAGAACTTCACGAGGACATGGTGATGAGCAAAGCAGGAACAGCCCGAGTTTATTTACAAAACTCAATTTTATGCATTTCCAAAGGTGNACAAAGGACAGTTAGAAAAACTATTGTTTATAGTAAAAGTGTGGGAAAGTAAAATTTCTGACTCCAATATTAAAGACAAATCAGAAGCCCTAGAAAAGTCCTCAAAACCAGGGTGACACTTGTGCTTCCCCTGCAGCTTCAGCTGGCAGCAAACACAATGTTCAGCTGGCACCACTCAGGGGTGATGGCAGAGGGAAGGATCCCGAGCCCTTTGCACACAGAGGGGTCCCTGCTGCCACCTGAGACAAGCTGAGCACTGCCTGCTCTTCCCAGGCCCAGCCAGGAGCAAACTATCCCCAGATCTCAGCACCCAGAAGGTCTGGCCCCGACTGCTCAGAGAGGTGCAAAGTCCAAACTCACATTCCCAGATCCACCCCAGCTGCAGGCCCTGGGTGCTGCCTGCAGGTTTCCCTCTGCAGTGATCCTCTCCCTGTGCCATGTGAGTCTTTGTGTGTTCAGCTTCATCTGCTTTGCCTTCTCCCAGCACACGCCGGACCTGAGAGTGTGCAAACTGGCCACACTGCTGTACAAAGATAAGCCTCTGATTACAGAGTTGAAAATAAAGTTTAAAACATGGGAAAATACAAATACAAGGACACAAGGCAAGGGTAGGGCCAAGATTGTTGCTGGTTACTGCTCAAACTGATTTCTGAGGAATATCCCAGCCTGCAACTCCAGCTGCCATGCACCTGGAGACTGTCTGCAAGAGCAGGATCCCAGAACATCACTCTGCTTTTCCCATCACATCTCTTTTATTCATTTCCTTTCTGTTTGGCTTATGTTGGCATTTGATGCAAGTGCATAAGAGACTTCCTCATCTCCACTCAAGTCTCCCTGCTCTTGCAGACCTCCTGATTTCTCTGCTGAGTTCACTCCTTCAGGTTTAAAACACCTTCTTGTTGCCTGCAGGGTGGTCGCACTCTTTAGGAACCCTCAAGGAGCCTGCATTGCTCTCAACATCTCCAGTTTCCTCCAGAGTTTTGATCTGTGCCTACACAGCTGCACCAAGGGCAGCTGCACCTCCAAGAGCCTTTTGTGAAACAGCTTCCCCCTCCTTCTGCCACTTTGGGGGCTGCACTGCTCCCCTGCTCACAGCAGGCTCAGGATGGAGGAGCTGGGTATATTCCCCTGTATTTTGAGCAACTAATCCATGCACTGGCTTTGCAGGACTCCTGGGCTCAAGGCAACCCTGCATTAACAGCACAGAGAAGCCAGCCAGGCTTCCCAAGCTCCCACCAGGCAGTCCAGGGGCTCAGGCTGAGGAGAGCTGGGGGAAGGAGTTGGGGTTGGACAGGGCTTGGGGACGTGCTGTCTGTGGATGTCACAGGCACTGGTGGAGTTGTTTGTTGGAAGAATTTGCAAATGGTTGTAATTGATTAAGAAATGGAGTGACTGTGCAATCTGCTGATTACAGAGAAAGGGGTTATTAATCCTCCAGACAGGCCTGGTAAAGGCCGTGTCAAAATATTAGGGAAGATGCTGTGAGGAAGAAAAAAGGCATGTTGTGCTGGTCACACCACACCTGGCTGCCAGCTCTGCTGCACGAAGGATTAAACTGATTCAGCATCTGATTTGATCCAGACATCCCCTGGAGACCACTGGTTTGAGATCCAGCTCCCTGTGGGAGAACCACATCACCTGAGGGCCCCGTGGTGGAGCTCAACTCACCCACTGAGCCTGTTCAGACCAGGGTTCAATCTGATATTTAGACACTGCTGTGCCTTCATCAGTCACTGGAGTTTGGGGGGAGCTGGAGGTGCCAACTTCAGGGTGAACTGACCTGCTCTTAGATCTCTGCTGGCTCTGAATGAATCAGCTCTCCCAGAACCTCCTGCCTAGTGGGAGACACTCACCCAAGTCGTAGGTGTGAGGACAGCTTGAGTCTGATCCCAGATGTTATGGGAGAGGAAAGCACCTTCCCAGCCTGTGTCTCTCTGCCCTTTTGACTTTCCCAAGAGATGTTGTTGCTGTTGGACACGAAACAAAGAAGTTTGACTCTAAGGTAGAAGAAAGAACAGAAGGCTTTATTTACAATTCAGCCCTTTTATAACATGCTGTGCTAAAAAGGCAAATCATTGGTCCATAGAATTGACACCTCTCTCCATTGATTAAGTAGCAAAAACAGCACCTGGGAGAGGAGTTCTTATGGGAACTTAGAAATGTTTATGAAATTACAGAAGTTACAGAAACTGTCTTTGAAAGATAAATTCTCTCAAGAATTCTTCCCTTGGGAAGAAAATCAGCCCCTGTCAGGCTGAAAGCCTTACAGAACTATCAGGGCCACAATATGTTGTCAGCAAAGCTCCTGTTCTCACGAGCAGGCACAAGCTCAGGGCAGAGGTGCAGGCTAACTGCTGCCTTCCCCTGAGCCCTCTCTGGCTGCTAGATAACCTTCCTTTGGGAAGCCAGGAGCAGGGATGCTCAGCTGGAGCCCCACGTGCCCCAGGCTCCCTGGGTGCAGGCAGGACATCCCCCTCTGCCACAGGGATTTTGTCCTCAAGGGTCACACAGCCCTGGCTGCCCACAGGGACCAGGTGACACCTGAGGACAAACAGAGAACCCAGACCCACCCTGGGGACATCCTGAGTGGCTGAGGCATCTCCAGGTCCTGGCATGTGTTGGCTTTAGCAAGCACTGGGGCACTGAGCAGAGCCTTGCAAGCAGCAGAGCAGGGGCACACAGACTGGCTGCAGGCTGCCCGGTTAATCTGAGCTCAGTTCCCTTATCCTGTCTGCCTATATTTAACCTCCCTCCAGCCACCTGCAGCCACGGGGCTGGGGGGGAGCACAGGGTGTGGGAGGGCAGGGGGGACATGCAGGGAGCACCTCAGGGGCAGTTCAGCTGCTGCCCCAGGCCGGGCACCACGGGGAGGTGAGGAGTGTCACACCTGGTCACACCTGGTCACAGGGGGGACCATGGTCTCCTCTGCTCCCCCAGCCCCAGGCTGGTTTGAGTTGATGCCTTCCCTGTATTCCAGGCTCTGTGCTGCCCAGGGTGCAGCTCTGAGCTCACAGTCAGTGTCACTCAGCTCTGCACAGAGCAGGGACACAAAACAAATCCTGTTCCTGCTGCACACCAAGGACAACTTTCAGCCCAACAGCACAAACAAGGGTGGCTGGAGGGAGGAACAAGCAGGATGGGACCTCACAGCCTGGAGCTGGAATGGGACAGTTAAACCCCAATGTGCAAATGGACCAAAACTTATCAAAGTGTGAGACCTGTTTGTCCATTTTGTTGTCCATTTTGTGTCCACCCTGGGTGTAGCCCTGCTCAGGCTCTTGTCCTGCCCAAGATGTACCTTAAAGGCTTTTCAACAAATATCTCCTTTATTCTCCAGCTCTGCCCAGTCTTTGTTCCAGCTCAGCCTTCCCATGGCATCAGAGTGGCATTGGCTGGTCTGGGATGGCACCATGGACGAGGTGGGTTTGGCATTTGGGACAGTCTCAGAGCAGGGGGGAGGTGGAATGAGAGGTGCAGGGCACAGGGGAACGGGGACACTTGTGGGGGTAAAAAATCCATACCAGCAGGAGATTTGGGAGAGCTGGGAGCGACAGTTTGGGTAGAAACAGAGGCTGTGAAGACATGGCAGGGAAAATGGAAGGAATCTGTCCCATTGTGGTGCTGCTGGGCAGCACAGAGGGACACAGGGGCCAGGCTGGGCAGAGTCCTGAGGTGAGATGGAGGAGGCCCAGGGTAGGGATGTGTCTCCAGGCTGGTGCAGGGGAGGAACTGGGGTCCCACAGCAGGAGATGGTTCTGCCTCACCTTTGCAGGCACAGTGTCCAGTGCAGACCAGCTTGAACCTTTGCCACCTGCCACCTCCAGCCCCCAGCAGAGCCTTCATGGCACACACTGCCACTGTGGGTTCTGTGGGGTTGCTGAGCCTGCTGAGAAGCAGCTGGAAGAAAGCCTCTGCTCACGGGGTGATTCCTGTTGGAGGAAAAAGAAGAGAATGCCAGTTCTCCATGCTGTCGAGATGGAATTTTAGGAAATTCCCTTTCATCCTCTCAGATACGTTGCCTATTTAAATATTGATCCTTCTACTTTGAATGTGCTCTGTACTCACTTAGCCAGCTCCTCTGACAGAGACAAAATGCTCAAGGCTCATCTCTTAATATGCTTTAAAACCCCCAGAACCATGGTGTCCCTTCCCCTGGCTGTCAAGGGAAGGGAAGGTGAGGCAGCTTCACCCCATCCTGCAGCCCCAGGGGAAAGGCACCTCACTGGGGTCTGAGAGCTCTTGTGACATGGTGGCAGCAGGGCAAGCCCCACCAAACCCTCTTTTCTCGCACCAGGATTCATGCAGGGCTTGTGCTCCTGGTTTAAATGAAGTTCCAAAATCCAGGTAGCACCAGGGGGGCTGGCTGTGCCCATGCTGACAGCTCTGTTTAAAGTAAAGAAGGTCTAAGGCACAAACTACCCTCACAACATAGATAATTGCTCATAAGACAGAAAACCCACCAAAACTAAAGAAATACCAAAAACTAAAAAAAAATCACAACCCAAAAAAACCCAAACCAAAACCAAACAAACAACCAAAAAAACCCAACCAAAAACACAACCAAAAAACCCCACCACAGCCATTAAAAACAAACAAAAAAAACCCCCAAAAACAATCAAAACACAAACTAACAAAAAATAGACATTCAGATTCTTTGGAAATCAAAAGGTTGAGAACTTTCTCTATAACAATCACTTCCTGGATTACCTTTCTGGTGCAAGCAGGACTCTCCCCTCAAACAACAATAAATTCATGGGTATTATATTCAAAGGAAAATAGTCCATTAAACGAAGTAAAATAAATCAAAATGCTATAACCAAACACCTTGCTGCATCTCCAACACTTTTTCATCATTCATTGCTTATTCTACCAGCTACAGAACTGTAAGACTCTTGCAAAAAAAATCCTGTCCACTCAAATCTACATTTTTGTCTTTGCTTAAATCAAATATTTGACAAGTGGAAACAACAACAAGTGGTCAGTGAATATTGTGCTTGTTGCAGTGATTTATTTTAAAGATATTTCACATGAGGCATTTGACATCCTCTCCACCCTCAGGTAAAATTTACATCTGCCCTTCATCAGTCCTGCAAAGACAAGGCCCTCCAGCCTGATGGGATGCAATTGGTCTTTGTATTAAAGCAAACTGGAACAAAATCCTATTTAGCTTATGCTTATGGATGCTCAGAGCTTCTGGTGGCAAGGGCTTATTCCAGGGGGATTTGTGGAGTTTAACACAGATAGGAGTTCAACTGGAGAGACCAGGAACGTGTCAATAGGGCCAGGAAGAACAGGGTGGGTGTCCTGATTCCTGCCCTTGTGCATCTGCTGGGAGGTGAACCAGGGTGTGCAGGGGACACACAGACCCTGCTCCCACGGGGGCTCACACCTCCCAGGCTCCCTTCTCTGGGGAGAAGGAGTCTGGAAGGAACTAGGAGAGTTCTGGTGGGAGGGCTCAGGAGAGCTGAGCCTACCTCCCGGAGAAACTGGTGAAGGGGATGGGGGAAAAGCAGGAGGACAGGAATGACCCAGGGGTTCTGCACCAGCAGCTGAGCCTTGAGGGCACACAGCCAGCACTGAGCCCAGGAAAACTGGGAGTAACAAGGAAACCCGTGGCAGTGCAGGCTGCTCGCTGCCCCAGCAGTGCTGGCTGTGCTCTGCTGCTGGGTCTGGTCTCAGCAAAGTGTGTCAGAGAACACTGCAGGGAGCAAAGCCATGGGTACAGGCTCTGCCCCGGGTCTGGGGGCTCCCAAACCTGCTTGGCAGCTGCTGGGCCTCTCCAAATGCTCCCAAGCAGTGTCACAGCCTGCTGAAAGAGGATGGGACCGTCACCTAGTCCAAAAGAGGAAGACCTGTCCTGGCCATCCCATCCCAAGGCAGAATGTTTGGTCTGGCAGTTCCTGGTTGTGGCTGTAGATTTCTGATGATCTCGCAGGGAGACACCTCTAATCACCAGTATGATGGAGTGGAGATGAACATGGGTCAGTGGTGGTTCACCACAACTCAGATGCCTTACAGAAACCATAGGGCAGGTGAGGAAGCCAAACTCTGCAGTTCAGCCAAGCTGGGGGTGTCCTCAGCAGCAAAGAGCACGGTGCTCCCCGGGCTGGTGCTGTGAGAGATCCCTGTGCTGGGAGCTGAGCCAGGCTGATCCTGCTCTGGACAGGGAGGATGAAGTTCATTCATGGGCTCAAAACACACCCCTGGCCTCTGGCTGGGCCAGGTCTGCTTGTGTTGGAAGCAAAGTTCCAGCATTGCCACGTGTGAGGGATGCACAGGGAGGGATGCAGGGTGGGTCAGGGGGCTACAGGGTCCTGCTCCCTGGGGGATGGGCAGCAGGGCTCTTATCACAGCCACATTCCAGGGGGACATCCCAGGACCATCTGGTGCCAGGGAGGACAAACCACACTGGGACAAACCACACCAATGGTCAGCATTGCTGTGAATGCACCATGCTGTGCAGACAGAGGGAGGCAAATAGTTTCAGTGCTTACCTGACATTTTGCTATCAGAATCTAAAATCAAAAAGTACATTCAAACCTAAAGGACTCTGGGACTCCACAAACTGGGAACTTTTGACCTGAGGTTTAAAACACTTTGCAACAATCAAACTGCAACTTTTTTTCTGAGAAATCCAGTGATGTGACTTTGCAGGTTTGCTCTGCTGTGACAGATAGTCAGAAACAGTTGCTAAATCCAGTAACAAAAATTAGATTTTAACTACATTTGACTCTTGTTTGCCTTGCTGACTCAACACAGCTACTGCTGTGGGTGCCAGATGATATTCCTGGACATACAATAGCAATGCAGTTATGACCTAAATGCTGATTGCAGAGCTGCTGTCATCGACTCAGGGTGACTCAGAACCTACTGCTTGAGATTTGTTATTTGTAATTTGTCTTTCATTCCTAAGCTTAAACTGTGCACTCCCCTAGTTTGGGCTTGGAAGATGCATTTTGACAAAGAATTTTGGAAAGAACAGTGAAACAGGGTCAGTGAAATCTTCTTTTTTAGGTGCCCATCTGTGTTTTAAAGGTGGGTGTGAAAGTCAAGGCACTAAGATACTCACTCACTTTTAAAGTTCCTGGACCATGTGGCTAATTACATCTCTGCTAAACAGAAGGCAGGATAGGTAAATCCATCTGCAGCTAAGTCATAAACAACCCTTGCCAAGAGATTGCTTGTCCAGACTCTGTGTGGAAAAACCTACTGACTCATCAGCCTTCCTAGACATTGGGAATAGCTTACTAAGGCTTAAAAAAAACCAGGAGAAAGGCTAAATTGATCATATTTTGGAGATGGGATGTGAAGCATCCCGGACAACTCCCTTCATGTAAATGTCTGGGGGCATTGTGTGTCTGGGGGCTTGTGAGGAGTTCAGCATGGAGTGTTTGGGTGTTACCAGACATGCAGGTCCTGCAGGCAGTGGAGAAGGAATCACTTGCAAGGGTTCCCTGAAAATATTTTGCAAATGGTTTCTTTTCTCTCTTCTGGGAGTGGAGAAGCCACAGTGGCTGCAGGCACAGGCTGGGCTGAGGGGCTGGGCGGGCAGGGGGTGTCTCCAAGCACCTGCAGCTCCTGGAGGGTGTCCTGGCTGAGCTCTGGGTGAGACCACAGCAGGCGGCCCTGGGGCACAGCCAGGCTCTGTGGAAGGGCAAACACAGACCTGGCAGAGCTGGGCAGGGGTCCCCCTGCAGCAGTCAGCCCAAAGTGGGTCCTGTCTGCCCTTTCAGCCAGCAGCTGCCCTGGCAGAGGTGACAGAGCTGAGCCCAGCTCACAGGCACAGCCACCACCCACAAAACTTCAGTGTGCAGATCCACGCCCTGGACCTGCAGTCACCAGAAACCTCTGAAGATCCTGGGTGCCACATTTTTGCCCAGACTGTGTGACAGTGGAAAAGCTTGTCTGCAGCTGGGAGTGCAGCTGCTTTCTCCTGCCTGTTCCAGCCAGCACACCACAGCTCCTGGATATGTCTCTGCTCCTGAGATTTTGGGACAGATGATGTTGGGGCAGCCTGGGAGGAGGCTGGGCAGGGAATCCCAGTGCTTTGTGCACTGTTGGGCAATAGCAGAGGGCCAGAGGAGGGGTGAAAGTGGCTCCCAGGACACGCTGTCTGAGTGTGCTGCTGTTGGGAGATGGAGGCGTTTTGTTCTGCTTTTTTTTCCATTGTGCATGGGCACTTAAACCCAGCTCAGCCTCCTCTGACAATAACACTTTGTTTCCCTTAACCAACATCACTTTTTAAATGATGCAAATAATTTTAGTGCATCCAAACAGGAAGTGGCTGAGTGTCTGGGTGTCTGAATCAACATCCTGGAGGCTGGGCCTTTGCCACCAACAGAATTACTAAATATAGGAGCTGCCTATGGATGGAAGTGAAGGTCTTGGAGATGGCAATGAGACTCTGTGCCAGACTGTGACCATTGGATGTGGCCAAATGCCACTGCTGCTTGCACAGCTCAGCCAGGCTGGTGTGGCCACAAGCTGCAAACCCTCAGCTCCTCTGGGCTGATACAACCCCATTTCCTCTGGGGTTGTGGCACTGAGGTGGAGAGGGCAGAGCAGAGGGACCAGCACCAGTGCTTGGTGCTGGATGAGCAGCTCTCAGGAGCTTCCCAAGTGAATCCTGTTCCAGCTCAGTGGGCTTAGCCAAGCACAGAAGGGAATTCAGGGCTGGCCATCCCTGCTGGCGTGTGTGGGACAACTGAGTCACCAGCAGATCTGGGGAAAAGCCACAAGAAGGAGTCAGGTCATTTACCACTCGGCAGGAGTCAGAGGTGACCACCTCAAGTTATTTTTTCTTCTGGATAAAGAATGGAGGATTTTTTAAGAAATACTTTTCCTGCAATTTTTCAAAGAAATCCAACAATCCCAGGCAAGTTCCAATTTGTCCACGTTTGTGGTGAAACGCAGGCACCATAACTGGCAGCACAGTCCATGAATGCTGCCTACAGAACCAAAATCCCTCCCTAACCCACTGGATTGCTCTAGATAAAAATCTCCATGGCTCCTAAACTAATCCCTGGATATCTTCTATGGGCGTTTTTGCTCTCCTATCTCCCACGAGGCAGCCCAGGAAGGAGACAAACGATGGTTTGAGGTGATGAATGCTCGGGAGGACACCCCTGGCTTTTCCTGCACTGCATCTATACTCATGTGTGACCACGAATCCAAGGTCTCTCCTGTGGCTGGGGGTTTGCAAAGACAGGTTTTGGGTTGGGTTTGGGTTTGACAGACAGGCCAGGTGGGTGGAGGATCCCTGAAGTGCTGCTGGGGGCAGGAGGATATCCCCTGGGAATGCAAGACATGGAGTCAGTCCCCGAGGTGCTCCTGTTCATTACTAACACAGGGCAGCAACTTCCCAGATTCTGAGCACACCTTCCTGGCCATTGCAGGTGGAGCTAAACACACCAAAGGTGCTCCTGGCTGTGGTATTGCCACAAGCACCAGAGTGAGGGAGACCTGAGCTCTGAGACACGGGGCACCCAATGGCCAAAACCCTGGAGCAGCTCTTTGGAAATGAGCATTCCTACAAAATCCCAAATTCTCTGCATCCCACTGTGGCCTCTCAACCACCTAGTTCAGATGGAGGAAAGTTCTCCTCGTGCCATGGTAGAAAGGTGAGAGCCTGATTTAAACCCTTCAGAAAGGACATCACTGGCCCCAGGTCCTGCCCTCGGCCAGAGGAGAAGGTGGGAGAGGCAGAACAGCCCCTCTGGTCTCTCAATGTGGGAGAAGAACTTCTCTCCTTGCTGCTCTTCTTAGATTCCTTCTCCTGCAGTTGGGAAGTTTGCATCAGCTCCTCCTAAAAATAGTCAGACTTTTCAATTCGTTGAGCTTTCACACTGTGCACTGTTCGGAGCTGGAAATCACCATTTCTTTGTGGGAATTTAGATAAACAGTGGTGGCAGAATTAAACCCCTTGAGTGCTACCAGAGGGGCATTAACCATCACACAGCAATGCTCTTCTGTGGTCTGGAAGGACTGACTTGGAAGGGTTATTTTAAGATCCAGGAAGAATAAATTTCTGATCAAGTGCCCAGAAACTCCTTTGAGTCAGTTTTTTTTTTTTTACAAAAGTGAACTGAAGATCATTATATCTCATTTTATCAGTGATATCACTACTGAAATGCACAGGAACCTTGCACTGTGCTGGCATTGTGTTCTCACCTTTCACAAGCATGTTCTAGACAGAGATGATAATCTCACAGGAACACTTCTGCTTCCTGCACGAATCTGACACTGTAAGGCAGATGTGGATAGAGTTTGGTTTGTTCTGTGCTGAAAGCATCAGCTGGGTTTTTGCCATTTCACTAAAGTGGAAGTATTTACTGATGAGCTGGTGTGTAGGAGCAGTGACATTTCTGCACTGTTATTCATCAGGAACACTCTGGGCACACTGTGCTCTTCTCTTTGTCCCAGTGCCCTATTTCAGAGCAGATCCTCACACATCTATTCTGGTTATTTGTAAAAATGTTGCATTTAAGTGCAACTGACGATCCAAATCCTGCCCTTTATTGAAAAATTTCCAAAGCTTAACCAGGGCACTTTGGGGATTGGCAGCTCAGAGAGAAAAACAGACAAGAAATTGAGAACGTAACAGAGGATAAATTCCAAAATTTTCAGACTAAAATTTGATTCAGATCAAAACAAAACACCGTTTCATCTCATGAGGGAGAAGTTCCCAGTGCTTTCCACCAACTCAAGTATCGTTATTAACAGAAAGTGACTTTTCTCTCAGTGAGTGTGGCATTCGTGGAAATGCCAGTGACAGTCACAGGAAACTGGACAAGACCTTTTGGTGTGAATAAGATGTTTGGGGCTGGACTCCCACAGCTGCTGAGCTGTGAAGTGCCTTTGTCCTGCTGTGGGTGTGCAGAGCCAGGGGGTGGAAAATCACCCATCTTCTCTGCTCTGTGAAGAATAATGAAATATTTAGTGGCCCGTGGAGAGTGGGAACATCTTGCTGTCCTGGGGGTTATGGCCCTTCCTTGCTCCTCCTTGTGAGTGGCTCTTCAGGAGGGAGGTGTGATCTCCAAACTTGCCATCTGGGACAGAACCCAGCCCAAATGCCCCATGTCCCACAGGAGCCTGAGCCCTGGGCTCTCAGTCAGAAGTGCACCAACCCTCCAAGGACCTCACTTTGGTACACAGGCCATAACAAAAGCAGAAATTTTGTTTCAGCTGGAACAAAATGTTCCTGGCTAATCTCAAACACGGCACTTTGCTGCTGAGAAAAGGGGGGTGCAAAAGTGACTGGATCTGAACTGATCACGAAATAATTTTTTGGTTCAATGAATTAATTGATAATTTGGTTGTTCTTGTGTCAGAAATTGACTCTGGGTTTCCTCAGAGTCACAAACCAATGGCAGCAGGGCTGGACCCTGTCCTGAGCAGACTGGCTGTGAGGCACTGGCACAAGTGAGCTGAAGGGGGGCCACAGGTCCTGCAGCTGCTCCCCAGCCAGAGCTGGGCTCACCACACGCTGTTTCTTCAGTGGCAGGTGCTTGTGGCAGTGCCAGCTCCCAGGTGAGCTCAGGACAGGCCATTTCATTCCTGAAGGACTTGCTGAAGCTCCAGGTGGGACTCAGCAGGACATGGAAGAGCCCACCCCGAGGTCATGGGAGCAGTGACCGCTGCCACAAAGGGGACACTTCTAACTGTGTGTGGTGACAAGGGGCAACATGCTGCCTCCATGCCCTTCCCTGGGACAGCAGCCAGGGTGGGGAAAGTGGGGTGGGCTTCTGGAAAGGGAATGGCCCAGCAGGAGTGAGCAGTGGGGAGCTCTCAGCTCCTGGTGCCGAGCATGGGAGCTCTGGATTGAGCTGCAGGAATTAATTCCCTCCCATCCCGAGCTGCCAGCTGCCTCTGCCCTGCTGGGGCCACAGGCCAGGCCAGCAGGCAGATGGTCCACTAGTTTAGGTAGGGCTGATCCTGCCAGGGAAGAGGGGAGGCTTCCTGAGGTCTTTCTCCTCCCAGCTGTCTGTGGGGATTACTGGCAGCTCATCACTCCGGGCTGGTTTCCTTTTCAGTCTCTCCTGCCCTGTGTCACAGGCACCCGAGGCAGGGAGATGTGCTGGTGCTCCCAAGGGAGCTGGGAAGGTGTTCCAGGGGCAGGTCCACCTGTGTCCCCTTTCTGGGGGACCAGGGCAGCCCAGGCTGGTCCTGGTGCCACATCTGGGCTGCCCCTCACAGGGGTGAGACAGGGGTTGAGCCAGGCTCCTGCCGTGGTGCCCCGAGGTCCTTCCCCGAGGTCCTTGGCAGTGCAGGGATTTTAGGGAGTGTTTTGAGACCTCCTGCAGGTGTGTGAGCTCGTGGCCTCCTGCTTGGGGCTGGGCTGCCCGTGCTGGAGCTCAGACTGAAGAACAGCAGAGCAGTGAGGATGCTCCCAGGGTGTGGCAAGTGCAGGATGGACACCCCTGACTTGCTCTTGCCCACTGAATGCTTGATGTCTCCCACAGAATGAACTTCAGAGCAGTTCTGTGTGCTCAGGTCTCTCTCCCCCCTCTCTGGGCACAGCAGGGAGCTGGGTTGTACCTCTGCAACCCCACTGATGCCTTGGGGAGGCTGAGCTGGAACAGAGACTGGGCAGAGCTGNCACCTGAGTGAAACACATGAGAGCTAAAACTTAAGGCATCACCCTGTGTTCCATGGGGATGGATGCACTTCTAGAGCCACAGCCCAGCAGGGCTCCACCACAGAGCCCACCAGGACTTCCAGCACTGTGGAAGGAGATGAGGAGCCTGCCTGGTGGCCGGGGCCTCCACAGAGGTGGAGCTGCCAGAGCAGACACAGGGCTCACCTTGTGAGAGAGTGGTTTTTATTGGAACCCTGGGCAATGAGAATTTCATGCTCTCTGTGCTGACAGGCACTGACCCCCAAGCAAACACTGCATTGACCTGAGGCATGGAAAAGGCTCCAAAATTGAGTGACAGCCCTGGGATTGTGGGTGTGGAGTTTGAA
>VYXD01001935.1:0-18643 GCA_013397195.1 Hylia prasina | reverse complement strand
GCAGCCCCACATTGTGTGTGTGTCCAGCCCCACATTTTGTGTGTGCAGCCCTGCCTGGCTTTTTCCAGCTCTCCCCCAGCCCCAGCCCAGAAAACCCCTGAGTTTCAGAAACCAAAGGGAAAACCTTGGGAATACATCCAGGATCCAGCATTTGGGAGAACCTCCCTGTAAAAACTTCCAGACATAGTGCAGATGCCTCAAGCCCCACTGAGCTGCTCAAATTTGGGTGGGTTTTTTTCCCCTTCCAAGTGGGTATGGAGAAAACTTTCCTTATTTTGGAATCCCCAAAGCTCCAGCCATTGGTGTGGGCACCTCCCAGCTGGATGTACACCAGGACTGAAGGAGGGGGTTCCCAAAACTGCTCCAGGCTGCAGCCAGGCCTGGGGCAGGAGGGCTCAAAGCACAGCCCTGGTTATTTATTCCTGAGTTTGGCAGCTCCCAGGGAATGTTTTGCAGGCTGGGCAGGCCCAGCTCCCCGGGAAGCTGGACATGGATGGGCTGGGATGAAAGGAGGAGAAAGGAAATCATCCCTGTGCCCACAGGACGCTGTTCCACTCCTCCCCTCACAGAAGTTGACCCCGACCTCCCCCTTGCAGTGCGGCCTGGGGGATGTTCCTCCTTTATCCCAAGGGAAGGGTGAGGGGGGCTCTCCCTGGGCAGGCCGTGTCCCCAGAGAGGTGTGGCACACCTGCAGCTGGCACGGGGGACACTGGGCTGTCCCTGCCACTGCCCCAGCCCTGGCAGAGCACAGCCTGTCCCCACACAGCAGCGCCTGCATGGGGCAGCTCCCTGAAAAAAACCCGGAGCTGGAAGGAGCTAAAACCCCCTGGAAGGAGCTAAAACCCTCCAGGAAAGAGTTAAAACCCCAGAAAGGAGTTTAAACCCCCCGGAAGGAGCTAAAACCGTCCAGGAAAGAGTTAAAAAAAAACATAAAGGAGTTAAATCCTCCAGAAATGAGGTAGAACCCACACAAAGGAGTTCAAACCCTCAGGAAGGAGCTAAACCCCCCCAGGAAGAACTTGAACCCCTCAGGGAGGAGTTCAAACCCTCAGGAAGGAGTTAAACACCCCAGGGAGGAGTTAAAAACCCCAGGAAGGAGCTCAAACCCCCAGGAAGGAGTTAAAAACCCCAGAAAAGGACTTGAACCCCCCAGGAGAGAGTTCAACCCCCCAGGAATGAGTTAAAAACCCCACAAAGACATTAAATCCCCCAGAAAGGAGGTAGAACCCACAGAAAGGACTTCAAACCCCTCAGAAAGGAGTTGAAACTCCCAGGAAGGAGCTCAAACCCCCCAGGAAGGACTCGAACGCCCCAAGGAAGAGCTCAAACCCCCGGGAAGGGTTAAAAGCCCCCGGCTGCTGCGGGATTTCTCCCTAATCTGTGCACATGTCCCGGGGATCAGGGCTGTGGGTGGTAGTGCAAGCCTGTGGCAGCCCTTCAGGCCCGGGGCCCAGCACCTGACCGCCTCAGCAAACCCTCCGAGCCCCTGCACTTTTCAAATTTAATTAACAGGCTGCTCTGACGGGCTTAGGGCCGCTGCCGTGCCAGCCCCAAAGCGCTCCCAGGAGCCCGCCAGAGGCAGCAGGGACACCCGGGCAGGGTTTGCAGGGTTTCACCCGGAGCACAGAGCAGCAGCAGCAGGGAGAACAGGGGGGGAAATTAAAAAAAAAAACAACCAACCCTGAAAGGTGATGCTGAGAGCTCGGGGTCAGATTCTTTTCTGCAGAGGTAATGGGGGAAGCGGGAGGAAATGCAGGTTAATACAAAACGGGCTGCGGTGGTTAAAGTTTGCCAGCCCCGAGGATGTGCTGAGGGTGGGATGCCAGGGCAGAGCTGCTGCCGGGCACACCGGGAGGGGAGAGCTCCTGCAGCCCCCAGGGATCAGCCCCGACCCTCCTCAAACCAGGCCGGGAAAAGGCTCCCCCAGGGCACAGCAGCAGCGCTGCTCGGATGCCTCTCCGGGAGAATTCATCCCAGGAAAATCAGCTCTGACCCCCAGTTTGGCAGGGTGAAGGTGAGAACCCCAAAGCACCGCCCAGGAGAAGGATCCCAGCTACCCCAAACTGCCCAAAGACACAAAATTCATCCCAGGCCAAGCTCCCACCTGGAAGCTATGCCGGGAACTGCGAATTCAGTTACCTGCACGACAGCAGCTGCGTGCCCTGACTTGAAATTGGAAGTTTGGGGTTGGGGAGTTCGGGTTCCCACCCCCCTCAAGGCCATTTTTGGCTGCTTGGCAGAGTCCCCCCAGCAGGAAATTCGGAAGAGAAACAGTCTCAGTGTCAATAGTGCCCCGGGCCTGTTTACCCAGGGCTATTTGCACGAGATAATCGCTCACAAGTGTCTCACCTCCTCCACTCCGACACGGCCAAGTGATGTCATGGAAGTGGCATCCAGGGCAGGAGCCAAAGTGAACCAACATAACCCAGCAGGAAATGGCTCAGGAGCCTCTCCACGTGCGGGGAATGGAGCTCCCCTTTTCCCATGGACTGTCCAGGCCATGGAATCTGCTCCCCTTTTCTCCAGGGATGTCCAGGCCATGGAATCTGCTCCCCTTTTCCTTTGGGACTGTCCATGACATGGAATCTGCTCCCCTTTTCCCATGGACTGTCCATGACATGGAATCTGCTCCCCTTTTCCCATGGACTGACCAGGCCATGGAATCTGCTCCCCTTCACCTGGAATAGAAGTTCTTTTCCCCCAGAACTCTCCTTCCCAAGGAATCAGCTCCCCTTTTCCCCATCACTGTCCATGACATGGGATCACCTCCCCTGGGACTGTACAGACCATGGAATCAGCTCCCCTTTTCCTCTGGGTCTGTCAAGGACTTGGAATCATTTCCCTTTTTCCCATGGACTGTCCAGGACATGGGATCAGCTCCCGTTCACCTGGAATTGGTGAAGGGGAGCTGACTGGTGGACTGGAAAGAAGTTCTTTTCCCTCAGAACTCCCTTTCCCACAGAAGGAGCTCCCCTTTTCCCCAGCCCTGTCCATGACCCGGAATCTGCTCCCTTTTTCCCCTGCAATCCAGAGCATTGTTTTGTACATAACTGAATGCAGCTTTTGGAGGAGAAAAAAAAAATAATAATAATTTTTTAAAAACCCAAACTTTGTATCACTCCCAACAAGCACGGCCAGGAGGGTCCTGCTTGGAGGGCACTCCTGCCCCTGGATGGATTTCCAGACCCCGTGAAAACAAGGACAACTGGGAAGCTGACGTTCCCTCCAGCTCCTTTCAGCTCTCCGTGTTCCCAAAAGCTCAGGGACCACAGGGACAGCGCTGCTTGGCAGCCCTCAAAAAGAACCCTCTTGCCATTTTATCCCATTCTTTGCACAGCTGAAAGCCAAGAGGGAGGTGGAGGCTGGGGGGTATCAGACGATTAAATATCCCCAGCAGCCCGGAGAAAGAGGAGCACAGGAACACAGGAACAAAGGGGTGGGGGGGGAGAAAAAAAAACCCGGCTTTTTATTATTAAACTATTCTCTCAAATTTCTAATAAGCAGGTTGAAGTTTAAATTACCAGATCTCTGACAAAGTCAGGATCCAAACAGTTCAGGAGCCTGCAGATAACAATCGCCTCCCCCCGGATCGCTTTCAAGGCCTTTTCTGCCCGGACAAAGCTCCCATTGAGAGGGGCACAGGCACCTCGGGGCTTTGATTTCCCTCAGCTCCCCAGCCCCAAAGGCTCCGGCAGGGACTGAAGCAGGTCCTGCACCTGCGGCAGGACGGCACAGAAAGCGCCAGGAATGCTGGAAAACGCGGGATCCGCGGCAGCCCGACCGCTGCAAGTGCAACCTGAGCCCCGGCTCAAGGCAGCCCCGCAGATATCCCAGATTTGGGGGGAAAACGAGGGAATGAGGAGCCCTGAACACAGAGAGAGCTGGCTGCACCAGGTGGGAACTGCTGGTGATCCCACAGGGGTTTGGGTGCTGAGCAGGATGAAGCCAGAGCCAAAGGATGTGCCACAGCTTGTCCGAGGTGGGATTAAAGCTGGCAGCATTCCTGCCCCGGGAATCTGGCAGGAAGGATGCACCAAATCCCTGGTAATAAAAGTCCTGAGGAAATTGAAGGGGAAGAGACGTTTGATAGTGGTGGGGAAGGTGAGGCCGGGCCGGGAGAAGGGGCAGGTGACAAACACAGAGAACCCGGGGCAAAGAGCACCGAAATCTCCATTTCCAGCACCAAAAATACATCCAGATCTCAAATGCAGGGGAGGATCTGCAGGTCCCAGGCTGATTTCTTCTAATTCCTGCGTCCTAAATCCTGTGAGACCTGTCCCCAGCTGACAGAGGGTGACACACACAGACACCCAACCCCACTTCCCGCTGGGCTTTGGACGTGCCAAACCCAGGATTGTGTCACTCGAGCTCCCGGTGCCACCAGCTGCTGGGCAGGGCTGTGCCCCGGCTCCCCTCAGCCTGTGCCCCCGGAGGCACCGGCGCTAATTGGGGTTAATTAAGCAGGTGCAGCAGCCAGCTGGGGGACCCTGACTCCAGGCACAGGCATTCCTCGGGATGGGCAGGACACACACACAGCATCCCCCTCACCCCCGGCACGGGAACTGAGGATTCCGCAGGAAATGTCATCCCCTCGCACGGAGGAGGAGGAGGAATCTGCTCTCCCCTGGGTTTTCCCCTGGCTCCCCTCTCCATTGAGGCAGATAATTCCCGATCTGCCAGGCTGCCCTCGCTCCCCGCCGGCCCCAGAGCGGCAGGAAGGAGCAGGAGGAGGGGCCAGGGGCTGGCAGAGCCCTGGGCCCGGCTCACCTGGAGCAGGTGAGCTCCCGAGGGACGCTGCACAGCCGGGGGACAGCGAGGACGCTGCCAAAACCAGCGGGGATTTCCCCCATCCTTGCAGGGAATGTTCTGTCCCACCTGCCCAGCAGCTCGTGGAGGTGAAGGACAAGAACAAACCAACATCCCCCAAATCCTCTTCTCTTCTGGAGCCTGGAATTGAGGCTGAATTTCCTCTCCCACAGGGTGAGGAGCCCCAGAGGGGCCAGAGCCCGGCACTGCTCAGCCTCAGGGTTGTGTGTCCCACCTCCTCTGCTTCAATACCGGTGGCACAGATGTCAAAACTCCCAAAAAAGAGGGGAAATGCCCCAAAGCAGCATTTGGGATTCGGGACAGCTTCCCCAGGGACGTGCTGTGCCCAGGGCCTTCACCCCAGTCGTGGCTGATAGCGGCCCCAGCAGCAGCCTGGGAAGGCAGGGGAAGGAGATTTAATTCCTGCTCTGCCAACAACCCATAGATCACCCTGGAAAAACTTCCCCCGCACCTCCCTGGCCCAGCCTGCCGTCACAATTCCTCTAATTAATTCAGGAGAAAATTAATTACGGCAGGATTTGCGGCAGCACAGCATCTAATGACCGACTCCTCTGCTCCAAAGCAGATCATCCCAGCTCCCGTCTGCGCTGCCAAACCCGGCCCTGCCGCCTCCCCCTTCCCGGCCCAGCACAAAGCCCTGCTCTAAATTAGGCAGGGGAAGAGTGGCTTGGCAAAAGCGAATCAGAGCACTGAGGTCAGGCCCTGAAAAACAACAGCGGTGCCTAAAGAAACCCCAGCGTTAATCCCGTCATGCTTCCGCCAAAGATTCCCCTTTTCAAGGGTTTTCTTCCTGGTAAACAAAGTTCTCTCCTTTGGGCTGTGAATTTTAGGACGTGGTTGCTTGGTAATGCCAGGCTGCAAACGGGGAGGTTTGTCCTCCCCAGCCTGCAGAGGATGGCCCGGGGTTGAGTGAGGAAATTCAGGGGGAATTGGAACCTCAGGGCGGGCAGGGCTGATTGGCACCACAATTACCCCGACCTGAAGTCGAGTTCTGCTCCTGATAATTTGGATTTATGGGAAGATGCTCTCCTCACCCCTCCCCTGGAGCTGGCTCTGCCCATCTCCCCTTGCTCCCGAGGACGTTCCCAGCAGTTTGTGGTGCCGAGTGCCTGAAGCCCAGGGTTTACCTCTCCCACCCAGGGGCTGCAGCAGCTTCTCCCTGCCCAGCTCCTGGTGCCCTCCCTGCCTGCGGGGTCCCCCAGCCCCCTCCAGACCCACCCTCTCCCTGCCAAAACCCCTTCCCATTCCCCTGGAGCAGCTCCTCCTGCCAGCACCCCGCACTCTGCGCCGGGCAGGATGAGCTGGGGCACCAGCCAGGGTGGGGACCGAGGGAAGAGCAGGGGCTGGGAATGCTGGAGCCATCCCAATGTCCCTGAGCAGGGAGCAGTGTCACCCCCAGGGAGGCGAGGGGGACACCGAGGGCGCTGCACAAACGGCGAGAGAAGCACTCCCTGCGCCCGCCCTGGTAAAACCCCAGGACGGCTCTGGGAGCTCGGGAGGACACGGAGATGCTCCTGGTCCCACAGCTGAGGCCCCTCCTCACCGGGCAGTGCCCACCAGCAGAGGCCAAACGCCGGCGCCGCGGCCCCGGGGGCTCCTGGCAACCTGCGAGGAGCAAACAATCGCCCCGAGCCGGGCCTGGAACGGGTCAGGAGCCTCTGGGGGCCGATTCAAAGGCAGCTCGGCGCCGGAGTGCAGCTGGCCCCGACTTCAGAGCGCGCCCCGAGTCTGAGCGGCTCCGGGGCTGCTCCCGCAGATCCCCCCGGGCTGCAAACACCACCCTGGCGCGCCCCTCTCCTGGCACAGGGCTGGCGCCGTGCCCGGCTGCCCCGGGAAGCTCGGGGGAGCCTTTTGGGGAAGGGTTTGCTGCAGCCCCTGCCTGGCCCCGGGCACACTCAGCCGTTGTGTAATCGGTGAGCAGCGCCAGTGCCCGAGTGGCACAGGGACACTGCCAGCAGCCGGGGCTGGGGAGGGAACAGAGCCCAGCTCCGGCAGCAGAAGCACCTTTTCAGCCCCGTTTCTCCCCTGCTCGTGGCACGGACGAGATCCCAGGAGGTCAAAGCGGGCTCTCAGTTATTTCAGCCTGGGAAAGCTCCGTTACATCTGTGGTTGTGTGGCTTTGCCCACCTCCCTCTCGGGAGGCAGCTGGGGCAGAGCCGTTCAGAGCATCCCCTGCTGCTCCCACCTTCCCCCCGCCCTCGGCCCGTTTTTCCCAGGTTTCTGCTGGAGGGAGCAGAACAGGAGCAGAACCCAGAGCAGAGCTCCGAGCTCGCCAGGAAATTTGCATTTTATCGATATTCCCACTCCAGGGAAATCAGCCAAGGAAACTGCGCAAAGTTCCAGAAAGGACCAGCGGCTGTTACAAAGTTACCTTTAAAGTTGCTCGGAATTTTGGGAACCGGGGGGTGTTTTCCATTAAAAACAACAACAACAAAAAGACAAAGCAAACCTAACTTGTGCACAACTCAGCTCTTCACCCAAACTGTTTCCAAACCCAGATTTGAATAAGGATGTGATAAGATTTTACAGGGAAAACAGAAGGGATTAGATCAGGGAAAGGCTCTCTGAGAAATGAGGGTTCAGGGTGCTCGCAGCCCTCTCCCGCTGCAAACCAGGGAGTGAGCCCCGAACGTGGGAGGGAGGAGATAAAACCCAGCCGTGCCTCCTGCCCGGGCCCCCTCCAGCACCCCCAACTCCATTGGCTGTTTGTTTTCCCAATTTCTCCGCAGCAAACCAGGCCAGTTGGAAAGAAAAGGAGTAAAAAACAGAGAGGAGGGGGAGGGAGGAGGGAAGGAGGGAGGGAAGGAGGGGGAATTAACTCTTTGCCAGCGCGCTGTCCATCTTCAGCAGGTTTTAATCCCGCCACAGCAAGGTCAGAGTTGAAGCCTGGGGTAAAGGGCTTTGTTTTGTCCTTGGGAATTGCGTGTGACCAGCGGCAGGCGGGATCAGGTCGGGCTGGAGGAGGCAGAGCCGCAGCCCCCGATCCGAGAACCAGCTGCTCTCAACTCCCGCGGGCGTTCCCAACGCCTCACCCTTGAAACCGCGCGGGGTTTCGCTAAACTGTTTCTTTTGTAACCTTTGAAAGTTTCTTTTCAGCGTTCTCCTCCGGCCGCCAGGGATTTAACAAGTGCTGTTTGGGGGCTGGGGAAAGATTAAGGCGCGCTGAAGGAGCCGAACGCAGCTCGTTTGACTCCCAGAGGACGCTGAGCACGGGGCAGGCTCCCAGCGAGCCGGGCAGGGGCTGGGGAAAGTGTGGGAGCTCCGGAGGAGCCTCTCCCAGGCTGCCCCGGCCGCCAGCGCATCCCGAATTCCTCCCAAACAACGCCCAAGTGCCATAAGTGATGGCGCAGCAGCGATGCCGGGCGGTCCCCGGCGGTCCCACGCTCCCCGCGCATCCCGTTCCCATGGCAACGCCGCATCCCGCCGGGATGGAGGGATGACGTCATCGGGCCGGCAGCCAATGGGAGGCCGCCCCGGTGATGTCATGGCCGCGCCCCCCCCGGCCCCGCCCGGCGGGAGCGACCCCCGGGCCCCGCGCGGGCGGCAGCGGCGGGGACAGCCCCGGCAGCGACACCGGGGANTTCCCCATTTCCCGAGGTTTTAGCCCCAGCTCGGAGCGGCCCAGGAGGGCCCCGGGCACGAGGCGATGCCCTCAGAGAGCGCAGCGAGGCCGGGAGCCGCGGCCTGGGACAAAACAGGCGCAGGGAGAGGCCCGGCGGCACCTGCAGGGACACCGCAGCTCGGTCAGCACCCACCGGGAAGGGACATAACGGGGAGAAGGGGCAGGGGGAGCGGAGCCTGTGCGCTGGGAAGGAGCCCAGCAGCGCCGGGGGCACTCTGGGGCGCTCAGCCGGGTCACAGCAGTGTCCCCTCGCTGGTGCCCTGCCTGCCAAAGGGACACGGGTGACTCAAAGGGTGACTCACCCCGCTCCGCCCCAGGCAGGACGGAACGCCGGGTTCAGTCGGGCTTTAGATTAACCCGGGCTCGTCCGAGCCTCTCCAGGCAGGGCCCCGTGCCCCCCGCAGCCCCGGCTGGCCCTGACACGGTGCCAGCAGCGGTGTCACGGCCGTCCTTGCCCGGCTCACCTGCTCAAACACTCCGCACGTCACTCCCCGCCCCGCGCTGTTGCCAAAACTGCGGCTGGGCCGCTCCCAAGGGAGAGCAGGAAAACCTGGCCGGGCACGGGGGTGGTGCCAGCCAGATCATCCCAGCGCGGCCGGTAAGGTGCTCGGAGGAGCCGAGCATCGCTCCCGGGGAGCGCCGCTGATCGGGGCATCGGCAGCGCAGCGATTTTGTCACCTGCGGACAGTTCCCGGCAGGTTTCTGCTCCTGTCTGTCGCAGAGCCGGCCCGGCCAGCACGGCACGATCCCGCTCGGGTTTAGGGAGGGGGCGTTCGGCTGCCGGGCTTTGCCCACCTGAGCCAGAGCTGCTCCCTCAGCTCCTCATTCCAGGAGAGCATCGCTCCGTTTTCCCGGCCCTGCAATTCCGGCAGCCACGGATTGAGCAGCACCAGCTGCCAAACCTGAGTGCGGCGTTTCTTTCTGGCAGCAGAGAGGAAAATCCCAGTAGAAGTGGGAGTTTGGGGAGCGGGCAGCCCGAGCTGCAGAGTGCTCAGCTAAACGGGCCAGGGCCTGTCCTGCTCCCAGCACAGCTCCGGGATGTCCCTGTCACCTGTCACACGGCCCTGCATCCCAGAGCCTTGGGAAACACCAGGAGGCTCCTCAGGGAACATTTCCCTCCCATCACAGCCGGGAGCTGTCTGCAGCCCCAGGGCTTGGAGCTGGGGGTGGGATGGAGACCTCCAGGCCTTCTCCAGCGCCTCCCACCTGCTGCTCGCCGGGCTGCGCCACAATCGCCGCTCTGGGAAGGGGTCTGGGATTGGATCAGGGAGGGATTGAGGATGGTAACGCTGCTGGTGTGCCACGAAAGGCCAGAGTGACCCTGCGGATTTCAGCACAACCCAGCAAAGCCCCGCGGTTCTCTGCCACGAGGGGATCAGAGCAGCTCAGCGAGGAGAGCTGGGCAGAGCCCCGGCCCCAGCAGCTGCCCCGAGGCCGGGGCCAGACCCTCCCCTCTGCTCCATGCTGCCGGAGCAGCTTCTCCCCGCGCTCCAGCAGCGCCAGCCGCTCTCCAAAGGCGATTCCTGCCGCGCTCGGAGCCCCGCTCGCCGCCCCCGGAGCGCGGGGAGCCGGGCAGCGGCTCCTCCCTCGCCCGCCATTCACAGGGCCGGGGCAGGGAGGGGATGTGGCGGCTCCAGTCCTGCCCGACAGGTTTGCTCTGCCGTCCCGCATCGCTCCCGCTGCCGAGAATGCCCCGGGCGCGGCGGGGCACGGCCGGAAGCGGTTCCGATCGGCTGCAGAAGCGTTCGAGCGGCTCCGGGGCCGGGCCGGGCCAGCCCGGCACCCCCGCCCTGCCTCTGTGAGGGAGGAAAGCTCCCGAGAAATGTCGGGATAAATCACCTGCGGGCGTCACCCCTCGGCACCGGCGGCCGCAGCTCCTTCATGGAGGCTTCAGCCCAGTTTGGGAATGGTTTTCTTCCCCTGCCCGGGATGGGGGAGGATAATGCCCAGAATTCCAAAGGTTTGGCTTCACCTACGGGGATCCCTAAGGGAAAAAGCTTTGTGGCCACCCAGAGCTGTGCTGGGGTCTCGGCAGCAGCGCCCAGGGGCTTTGGGAGGAAGCAGGGCAAGGACAGGGACAATCCACGGTCCCTCCATCCGAACCGGGAATTGTGGCGGCCCCAGGGGACACCCAAGGGGCTGTGACGAGCACAGAGAGCTTCTGGAGGGGCTCAGCTGGCCCTGCCCAGCCCCTCCGTCCTCCCCTGGATTTCCCAGGACACGCATCACTGGGCCAGGACTGGAATCTCAGCTTTGAACTTTGGGGACACCCTCAGAGCTGCTCGCCAGGCTCCAGGAGAAGCCAGCCTGTCCCAAAACACCCGCATCCAAGGGGTCAGGCTGCTCTCCCAGCACTCCCAGCACCCCGGGAGGGGTCACCCCCGCTGCTGCTTTCCCTGGAGCTCAGCTCTGTTTTCCAAAACACCCCGGGAAGAGAGGCAGCTCCTTTCCCACCCGTGAGTCACCTCCTCCCAGCATCGATGAGGAATTTCTAAAAATAAACGCGGATAAGGATCTCGGGCTCAGGTGTTGGCTCCCTGGCAGGGCAGAGCCGGGGCTGTGCTCCAAAACATCATCCCACCTCTTGACTCAGGGCTTGGGTATGCAGTGCCAGCCCCAGACACCCTCCGGGGGTGCCCTTCGGGGCATCTGGGGGAAGAACAGAATCGCCCCAAGGTGCCAACAGCATCTCAAGGGCCTGCACCTCTGGGTGATGGGGCGAGGAAGAGCCAGGGCACATTCCTGTGTCCCCAAAAATCCCAGCTCAGCTCGCAGCTCACATCCCTTAGTGGGGTACCCTGGGTTTGGGGTTCCCCACAGACACGACCCAGAAATAAAACAGAACCCACCAAAGCCCCTCCAGCTCCAGGGGCTTCCCTCAGGCCCCAGCTCATCCCGCAGGATCTGCTTTGGGACTGCAGCTTATCCAAATGTCTCCATCTCCTCCACAAATCCCGTCCCTCCTTTTCAGCCCTGGGGAGGGAAGGCAGCAGCTGCAGGGAGGGCTCTGTGGGGAGAGCCCAGCTCGGATTTTCCCACCCCGTTGGGATTGTTCCCAGGCTGGAGGGGACAGTGTCCCCTTGGATGCAGGGAGGCTGCAAATATCCATTCCAGGACTGCCAGCTCCCAGGATTAATAGGAGGCTGTTGAAAACCAGCAGCTCTCCTGGAATGCTCAGCCACGGGAATAAACAGAACCCCGGTTTTAGGCTTCGGTTTAAAAGTAAAAAATGACATTTCTGTGGCTGCCAGGATGATTTTTCCAGTGATTATTTGGGATATAAAGGGCTGATATTTAATGGTAAATCAAAACCGCCCCAAAATCACCTTTAAAGGGGAAAATAATTGAGTTTTCTATGCCCATTTTAAAGCGTGTGGAGTGGGAGAATTTTCAGAGAATCCGTGTTTGCTCCTGCAGCCACCCAGCCTGCACTTGCAAAGCACCGCTTTTGAGCAGGAAGCTCCCGAGGATCGGATTTCCCGATTTCCTTGGATTTCAGAGGAACGTTCCCTCCCCGTGCGCACCAAACTTCCCGGGATCTGTGTCACTGCCCAGGCGAGGGCTGCCCGTGCCAGCCTCGGTCCATAACCCGGGCAGAGATCGGTGTTTGGGACACAGGCAGGGACAGGAAGGGCTCTTCCAAAGGGGGACAGGAATCCTCATTTTCGCTCGGAGCAGCCCCGGCTCCCCGGGATACGGCGCAGCAAACAGCCCCTGTTCAAGGAGGCATCAGCAGGAGCACCTTTCCCACAGCCAGAAATCCTGGCACAGCCAAACACACAGCCAGATATCCTGGCACAGCCAGATATCCTGGCACAGCCGAACACACACAAACCCCTCCGGGGAGGCACCAGCACCTCGCCCCAGGGCAAACAGGGGCCGGGGGGGGGGCACTGGGGAGGGTCTGTGTGCCAGCAGGGGGGCTGGTGCCGCTGATTTACACCACAAACAGCGCAGATTCAGGAGGATAAAGTGACTATTTTATTTCGGCATGTGTCTCCTTTATATAGTATTTTACACAGACCAGTTTGATTGGTGAAGCAAAGTCAAAGCTCTTCAGTCACATTGGTCAGAGCAGAGGGACATCAAGGAGAAATCCCTCCTGTCAGAAGGAATTATAACACAGGTACAGTCACAGAAACATTCCTCATCTTTACCTGAGGAAAGAATTTCAGAAGAAACCAAACACCTCAAGCACGAAACCAGAGCTACAGGTTGGAATTCTGGAAAGCTGGATTTGGGGATTTTAGGACATTGTAATGGGGCAGGATGGAGGATTTGGGGCGTCCTTTGAGTCCTTCTTCTTCCTCATGGGTTTGGGTGGTTTGCTGTAATTGCTCAGTAAAGTCCAGGTTGTGGACTTCAAGGAGTTGGTTATTGGGTTTAAAGTGAAAATAATTTAGGTGGCATTTCATAATTGGATGGGTTGTCCTTGAAAAGACCTTGTGGAGATGGAGGTGCTCTGTTTTACCTCAGTTTCCCACCTTGCTAGTTATAGTTCACAGCTTGTGAGGCTGTAAAATAGAGAGGAAATAACAAACACCGAGTCTGAACAAGAAATTGGGATTTCTGTGTGTCAATCCCGGCTCTAACGCGAAGAGAAGAAGATAAAAACCTCCCACACAGGAGCTCCCTGGCCTGTGCCATCCACGGGCAGATCCCTGCTGCTCATCCAGGGCTGTTCCCTGTCCCTGCAGGAGGCGGATGAATCCTTTTTCCCACCCCCCAAAAATCCCCACTCACCCTCCTCCTCTTCCCAGTCATTCCCAGCTCCGGCCCAGGGGAGCAGGGACACCCCAGCCGTTCATCCTCTGGATTCTTGGGTGCTTTTCTCCTTCCCTCAAGGAGCTGCTCTCGCGTTCCCACCGCCCTCAGCACCTGCAGGTTGGTGTTTCAGGGAGTGGGGAGCAGCAGGTTCCCCCCAGAGCATCCCAGGGTGTCCGAGGGAAGGACATTCCCTGGGAACAGAGCTCCTCCCTGGGAGCAGCACAGCCAGGCCCTGCCTGGCCAGGCTCCCTCAGCTGGAGCTGGAGCTGTGGGCAGAGGGGACACTGCGGGGGAAGGAGGAGAAGGAGGCCCAGAGCGAGAGCCTTAAAATCCACGGAGAGACACGGGTTAGAGCTTCCACCAGGAAAAGGCTCTCTTGAGGAATTTCTCCTGCTGCTTCCCAGTTTTGAGGTGTCCCAAGCCCTGTGTCCTGCTGCAGAGCCCTTGGCAGCAATCCACTGCCAGGGAGCCCGTGCAGGCTGTCCCAAAGTGCAGATCCCAACTTCCCAGTGGGCAGCAGAGGCTTCCTGCACAGGCAGAAGGGCAAACACGCTCCAGCTCATCCCAAAACACCTGCCAGAATGAATCCTCACAAAGCAGCAGGTGCAAGGAGGAGGAATTCCAATTCCTCCAATTCCAGACTCCGATCTCCAGCTATCCAAGGGCACCTTCCTTGGCTCATGCCCTCAGCAGCAAGGTCTGAGTGAGGAGAAGCTGCCAGGGCTGCCCAGGAGATCCAGAGCTGCTGGAATCAGCCCTGGGAAGAGGGGAACAGCAGGAGGGGGATGGATCCCGCCATCCCCATCCTTTTGGGGATTCCTTTTGGGAACAGGGAGCGAACAGGGAGCATCCCCTGGGGCACCTGGGGCTGTGCAGAGAGCAGCAGAGCTGGATTAGATGGATGGATAGGACTTTTCCCAGATTTCATCTCCTTAACTCCTTGTCATTCCCACAATTAATGGTATTAATTAAGCCACAATATCCTGCCAAGGAGAGCAGGAGCAAAGCCTGGCTGCCCCTCAGCAGGGCTGAGGAGTTTCCAGCTCCCACTGGGATGGTGGCAGGTGGATTTTCCAATGGGGCTTTTCCTTATGTCCCAAAAACTGCTCTGAGTCAGCCTTGGGAGTCTGAGAGGAGCCCGTTCCACGAGGGCCACCAGCACCAGCTCACCCCAGGAGATGTTTCCTGGAGGACAACACCTGGGACAAGACCTGAAGGCCTCTGGAAGACTCTGACCCATGACACCCCTAAATCCATGAGATGGCCACCAAAAATTCCCCATCTCCCAGCTGAGCTGGTCCCTCACTCTTCTTCCCCAAAACCCCTCCCCAGGCCCCAGCAGTGCTGCCCACACCCTCCACAGGAGAACTCCCACAGATCCCAGGAAATCTGATTTTTCCTCTGGGAGAAACCTCCCAGCTGCCCAGCAAACAGCAGCTCCAATTTTAGCTTAAAGCCCAGAAGTTAAACAAAAAGAACCTCAGGATGCATTCCTGGGTTATTTGGGGTTTTTGTCTTTAAACCGTCGTGGTTTGCAGCTCCTGGCTGGATTTGCACATCCCCAGCCACGGCAGGGAAACCTCTCAGGAAACCTCCAGGGCTGCCCAAAAAATCTCTCCCAGTTTTGCAGCCCAGCCTGTCCCCAAAGGTGACAAAGTGCCAGCAGCACCGAGGGAAACGCTCCGGGAGCAGCAGCAGAGCTGGGCTGCAGCAGGTGGACACTGCTCAGGAGAGGAGGGAAGAGGTTTCTCCATCAGGATCCCAACGAGAGACACGAGCNGCACAAACAAGGGTGGCTGGAGGGAGGGACAAGCAGGATGGGACCTCACAGCCTGGAGCTGCAACTGGACAATTCAACCCCAAGGTGCAAATGGACCCAAACTGATCAAAGGGTGAGACCTGGTGACCCTTTGTCCATTTTGGGACCATTTTGGGTCCCCCTTGGCTGCAGCCCTGGCCAGGCTCTTGTCCTGCCCAAGGTGTGCCCTAAAGGCCTTTGAATAAATCTCTGCTTTATTCTCTGGCTCTGGGCAGTCTCTGTCCCAGCTCAGCCCTCCTCCCCACCTCTCCCAGCCCGGGACCCCCTGGCCGGGGAATTCCCGTGCCTGGCGCTGCCCTAAGCCCGTCATGTGCAGCCCCGGCCCGTGCCAGGCCGGATTAACCCCGCCAGGCTGCGGGGCCGTGCCGCCGTGTCACCGCCATTAAATCAGATTTACCGCCCCCCTCCCCTCGCTCCCTGCCCTTTCCCGACAGGAATTCTACTGGCCGGGCGAGGGGAAGGGCCGGGCTCGTCACTGAGAGGAGGGAAATCAGCAAATGTTTCGTTCTCCGCTCGGAATTATCCTCCCCTCCGGCCAAAACAGCCTCGGGTGGGTCCGGGGCTGGTGGCACTGCCAGGCTGGGGGTGACACCGGGGTGATGCCAGCCCTGGGCACCACCGGGGCTCCTGTGGGGTGCACGGTGACCACTGAGGGAGGGCTAAATCCAAAACCGTGGCAATCGCTACCTTTGCTTGGGGCGCCGGTTAATTAGCGGGCGCTAATTAACATTTAAATCCCGGCTCGGATGTATTTTTAGCCTAAACCAAGGAGACACGTTTGGGTTTCTCGTTGTTCTTTCAGCACCTGAGCCCAAAGCCACAACCCCGTCGCCACAATAACCACGGGAACATCCTCCCCTCTCCGGGAGAACATTCCTGCCCTTCCCACACCCGCAGCCGCGGCAGCGGGCAGCCAGCCTCCCAATTACAGCAATTAACCGCATGGATATTAATAAACCAGCCCGGGTTTCCTAAGAGGAAAACCTGCAGGGGCTTGTTGGAGGAACAAAGAGCCCCGGGCGGATTTTGGGGGCGGGTGGGGGAATAATTGGAATTACAGGACGGGACCGTGGGGTCTCCAGAGGTCCTGGCAGCACATCCTGGAGTGGGGAGAGGTGGAAGGAGCACGAGTGTCCTCCCCATCCCAGGAAGCTCCTGCAGAGCCCGGAGCCGGGAAGGTGAAGCTCCATTCCCGGCACGGAATTATCCGGGGGGATTTTTGTGTCTGCACCCCCCGGAATTCATGGACCGCCCGGATCCTGCAGGGACAGAGCCCCAGGAGGAGTGGGCAGGGAATGAGGGAATGTTCCCTCCTGCTGGGGCCAGCAGCAGCTCCTCGTCCCCTCTGTGCAGCCTGGGAAGGTTTTATCCGCCTTTATGGGTTCTTTTAAGGCTGGGTGGCTGCAGGTACAAAAGGAGCCGCTCGCTCCAAGCCCTGCCCTCCCTCCCCTCTTTCCCAACACTTCACTGCCTGTTTGCCTTTTCCAAGCACGGGAAAAAAACCGCTCGGGAGCAAGACCAGACACAGAGAGAGGAAGCAGCAGCTTCCTTCCCCATCCAGGGCCAATTATCCCAGGTGTTGTGCAAGGCACCGTTCCCATCCCAAACCCCTGGAGCACCAGGGAGCCCTCACACCTCGGGCAGCCCCTGCAAACGGCCATCCCAAAAACGGAATCGGGGCAAAAATCCTGCCTCAAAGGGGTTCTCCTGCAGTCGGGGAGTGTCCACCACTCCCAGGTGGGATTCCCTGCTCATCCCTCAGGCCAGGGTCCTCACTCAGCTCCCAGAGCCTCGAGATTTACATCCCATTTTATATGGAAAACGCTAAAACGGGATCACACCTTTTAAAGCAGATATTTCCCCCTCGCTCCGACACCCAGGCCCTGCCTCTGCCACCCCCTCCCCAGCAGAGCTCGGATTTTAATTGAAAAAACGTGATTTAGGTTAATTGGCAGCAGATGAGGTCCAGGGCTCAAAAGCAGGGGAACATTTGATCCAGCAGATTTATGGCAGCAGGGAACCGACCATCCCAGGTTTTGCATCCCCCTCACAGCCCTGCTGCCAAAACAGCTCGGCCGGCCAAAAAATTTAGAAAAAAAAAAAAAAGAAAAAGTAATTAGTGTTTAATTTCTTCACAATTTTTTTTTTTACCTTCCTTTTAATTGCTCCACATAAAACTGTCCTAGAATTTTACAGCCTGGCCCAGTCCTCTTTTTAGGCTGGTTTTAATTAGGCTGAGGCAGGGCTGGCACTTAATTTGGAGAGGGGGAGGACGTCAGACCATGCTGGGGGAAGGTTTTGCCATTCCAAGCGCCCGGAAAACATCAGCAGGAGCAGGACCAGCGCTCCCAGAGCTGGAACTGGGGCTGGCTCCTCCTGCTCGTGGCTCCAAGAAATCTCTGTGGGAAGGGAGCAGAGCAGAATTTCCAGGGACAGAATTTCCTCTCCTTGAGGGCAACCAAGGCACGGCAGCTTGGAGGGAAAAGGAGCTTAGCCCGGAGCAGCTTTGGGGCAATTCCCATTCCAGCCCTCCCTCACAGAGGGGCTCTCACCCTTTTTGGGAACAGCATCCCAAAACACTCCCAGCCTGGAGGAGGAGCCAGGGAATTCTTTGCAGGATATCAGAATTCCTGCCCCAGGGCCCAGCCAGCGAGGGTTAATATTTGCATTTGGGAGAGCAAACTCATAAATCCCCACGGATTTCTTGGGTTTCCTGGCAGGAAGGCCAGGCTGCTTTTCCAGCTGCTCACCCAGGAAAATCCAGGCCTGGTCCCACCCTGCCCTGGCCGTGTTTGCACAGAGCTGGGGGATCCCAAGGCCACCTTTGATGGAAACATTCCTCAGGAACTCCAAAAGTCCCATATCCATGTCCCTGGATGTGTCCCCGGGGTTAAAGGCAGCCCCAGTCAATGGATCCATGCAGGATTTGGGCTTGGAATTGCGTTGGAAAAGGATGGCACAGTGGGAGCAGAGCTTGGTGCTCTGGTCTGATGGACAAGGTGGGAACAAATCGCAGGTTGGACTCAATCTTGGAAACCTTTTCCAGCCTAAACAATCCTGGGAGAAACTTCCAGTCACCACGGCTGTTCCCAAATAATTCATCTGAATCTGTGCTCACGAGGCAATTGTGCTTTTTATTGGCAGGATCCCTTTTTTTTTGTTAAATAATGTTCTAAATCCTAAAAAAATCATCATCAGAAACGGATATTCCCACTACATAAATATCCCTTTTATGTTCTATTTCCACACGGCTCCTTCCGGTGCTTACAGGGCAGGAGGGGACAGAATCCAGGGGCAATTAGGATTTCAGAGGAAATGATTTGCATTTCAGTGGCTTTTGGAGCAGGAGGGAGGGCAGGGGTGGTTACAGGCTGGAAAGGGAAGAGGGAAAGGACAGGGGAGAACTTTCCTGCAAAATGAAGGTGTTAAACTCCTGGGCTGGCTTTGTCAGGGAAGGAGTTTCTCAAGGTTTCCTCAAGGCATCCCCAAAATCCCCTGGAACAGGGAACAAACAACATCCAGCACTCAGGGAGCCAGTGGGGTTCATTAAACGATTTAATTGTCTCTGAGGGTGACGTTCCCCTTGTGGTGACATTCCCCTCATGGTG